>DVQG01000816.1:0-12768 GCA_018231605.1 Papilio ambrax
AGGTCGAAGACATGATATTATTACGATAACTATATAAGTTTTACGTTAAAACAAATGAATACCCAACTACGAGTAATTGTTCCATTAAAGGAAGGATAAATTGTTAAGTTTTTTGTACAAAACATTAAATTCTTAAGTACGAATAATTGAAAAAATAAAATTGTTTACATAAATTCTGTTAACAATTTTATACATTATCAAAGTGTATTGAATTAAACAGCGATCGATCTCTCGGTTGTCAGTTGGCGAGGTAGGCACAGTCACGCTGCCAACAGAGAAATGGGTTGCCCGTTAACATCTCCAATGCCTCTTGCCTCCGATACCACGGCTCGTTGACTCATCACAAATATTGAGTGTTTGATACACACTCTAATGTGCTCTGCGTAATTCCTTTCTCGGAATACATCGCTACTCTATGTCTATGTGGCTTACATATAAATTGCATATTTATGACGGATTACCAACGGTCGCGTACTACTCGTAGTAATATATAATATCTTATTGTATTGCTAAAGGTAATAAGTATAGGAAAGTATTACTTTACTGAATTTTTAAATTTTATCGAAAAGTAATAGGATTCTTAAATATGACAGATAATTGAACTTTCTTATGGCCGGTTTTCCATTTACTTTAAAATAACATGTTGGTTCGATAACTTCATGAAATGCGTTTCCGAACAACCTAACTTGAGTTTTACTCCTTTGAAACTCAGTTTAACCTAACATTAATTATATTTCTTGCCTACGAGCTGTAAGAGTCAAGAGCTAATAATAATAGGTTTTTGAGGTTTTCACTTATTTTCTCGTTACCTAGATTCATTCAAGTTTCAACAGAGTAAAACTGAAGTTACTGAAAAAACGCAATTCATGAATTTATAGAACCAAAAACACTAACAAATGGTTAAACGTAACTGGAAAACCGGCCATAAGTATCTTATAAATAGATTGTATAAGAACAAGCCTATTAAATAACTTGAGCAACAAAAAGCATAATGAATGATGTAGCAAAGTATACATTCTGTAACCAATAAAGTACTTTTAATAATCTCTTTATTCTCCATAACTACAGTGTAAAGAAACCGAAGCTCTATATTAAGATGGAGCTACAAAAATAATAATGATGCAAAAAGGTAACATAATATAAGGGCTTCGTTCGTTATAAAACGTATAAGAAAAGGGTATTTTTTAGCGTGACAAGCCGGCGGCGGTTCGCGGAACCTTCACCCTGCACTTGAACCCGCTTCGCTCGCGCCTCGCGTCCTCGCCCGCTAGCCCGCACTTGCGCCCGCCTTTGCGCAATCGAGCATATCGGAATTGCCGTTTCGCACTCCACGTTTTGTATCTGTCACCGGTAAATTGTGTACGCCGTCCGTTTGCAATTTGCCTAGGAAACTCGTAAACATCTACAAATTGCCGAAATATAAGGAATTTAGTATAGGTAAATCGCAAACAGACTGAGCCGCGACGCCATTTTCCAATGACATCGTTTTCGCTCTACGTTCTAAATTTCCTACTTTCTGTTTAAGCTAAAACCCTAATCTCGTTTTCATTGCGTTTATTTTCCGTACATCCCTGCTATTTCTTTGATGGTCTACAGCTATTTAAGCTTTCAGCGGTGATTTTTAAGCTTTTCCATAAGAATGCTTTTGATACATTCCGACCAAGGACAGTAAACCTTTGAGTTAGGGACTTATAAAGTTTTTATGAATTGGATTCAAGATGAAAAACATTTTTCATCTCATATGAAATCCTTGAATTAAAGCCAATAGTAATTAGGGCTGATATGGTCCTTAGCGTATCTCTATTATATTTTTTAATTGTATAATGTTCACTTGCACGTAATGGACAAAAAACTAACTTCGAGAAGCGAAACAAGTTGGGCAGGATGACATTCGATGCGCGCTCTTGTGTTAAATTAGAAAATGTTATCAAGATTATCTTCAGGGTTGTGCGCAATTAACTGATTGTATGTTCATGCAAATGACACATACGTGTTTATAATTATTTTATTTTGTTTAACGCAAAACTCTAAACCAGCGATTTAGTATCGAATAATTGGTTAGAATTTATTTAAGCAATGGTTTTAAGGATAAGATTGCGAATAGAGAGTGAATAATATATTTTTATAGCAAGGGCAAATTCTGAAATGGCAATGAATGTTTCTAAATTAAATTGTATTTTAATAAAAAAACAATATCTACGCAAATAAACATTTTATCCAATAGTAATACGGTTTGACTTAAAATTCCGCAATTGCCATAAATGAGTAGGTACTTTTTGTTATCGCGATTGTAAGCATTACGTATTTAATTATTGTAATGTCTTGATATTTGCTTAATGCATTCTAGTGAAACAAGTGCCATTGCATTGGGTAAAAACCTTTTCGATGTTTATAATGAATCATGAAACCAAAGAAATGAATGTCGATTTGAGGAAGTAGGAGATATAAGATCACAAAGAAAAAAGTCGATTCCTGTCTACTTTAGAATTGATTTGTCTTTTTTATATTAAAAAATAATACTTCATATGAACTTTATCTTAAACGCAATGTTAAGTATACTTAAATATTTATTCATGACATTTGTATGAGTAATTTACTATATTATTTTATAGAATGGATTAGGCTATTGATAAATTCAAGTTAAATATTATATAAGTATATGCCAATTAATTAACTACGAGCGAAAATCAGCGAGTGATACTGGACGAGAGCGGCGCGGCGGGCGCATGATTTGAATTCAATCAACTTTGTTGGCGCAATCGTGAATGATTAGCGGTGGTGAGTGTGAAATATTGCATCCGCCACGCTTGGTACCGTGGCACGCGGCTGTCTCGACACCAACACATCACAGTCACAAGTTAAAACAACGCAAAACATTCACTTCAAACTATTCGAGGTATTAAACCTCCGTAGGAAAATCATAAGCTATCAAATTACTACGAAAAGGCCCAAATAGAAAGGAAAATGACATTGAAAATACGCTCACTTTTACAATTTACATCCCGCGTCCGAACGTATACGAGACTAAAATTTGCCCGTCTTATTCTAAGCATTTTCAGACTCTATTGAAATTAAGTTAAGGTAAAACAACAAAAACTACCTGAAAGACAGCTTTATGACATTTCCGTTAATATGTTTTGTAACAACCTGTATATCCACTTTAACTATTTGATAAAAAATTGTTGTGATGGAGTTCAATGCTTTTCACTTTTTTGGTAAAAAAAACATAAAGTTCCATATTTATATATTATAATTTAACCACGAATTCTAGTGTGTTTCATTCTAGATATCAATTTCCGGACATCCTGTATAACTTTAACAAAAGAAATGTTCTGAAGGGTGCATGATGTTTGAAGACGTGCATGAAAAACTTTTCCATTAACTTTTTAGCCGCTTTGTGTTAGTTTACAGTACGGTAGTGCTCGCGATGCGCCAGAAAACAAAGATGAATAATGAATGATGCCAAGAGGGATGGCATGAAGGCAGTAAACGCGAAACAACTTTGACGAAAACACTTTGAGAGCTTTCTATGTGAAAATTCTATGATTTTTTACGACATTTTTATAGCTGTTGCGAAAACTGGAAAATTACTGGAATAACTTAATCTATATTACTTTTTCACTGCCCAAATATTCTTATAAAACCCATATTCCCATTCCTTCATGTTGGAAAAACAAATATATTTTCGTACAGGTGTTCAGCAAATACAATCCATGACTGTTCAGATAAATGGACATACTACTTGCAATTTTGCTAACTGTACAAGTTTCAGTTTCTAAATAAAAGTTATTTTTGTTAAATGTTACCAATTTATTGGAAAATAAAATTGAAGGATACAAAGTTTTTTATTAATTTTTTAAGTAAATTTTAAATGAAATTGTTATGTTATTTAAAGTTTCCATCTATACTTAATTGAAGAAATATGTATTTTACTTAATAGCCTTAAGTATTAAATCTGATGTGATAAATTACTGTTTTAAGTGTTTCAGTTAACTTAAAAACATTAAAATTTTATTTAAAATCACTTTGCTTCACAGAAACTTTAATAAAGTATGGAATAAGTAGTCAAATTATTTTTATGCCTGCGTAAAGTCGCAGAAAATTAAAGCAAATGACTCTACGCTCAAAAGTAAATGCACGCATAAACTTTAAAAAACTAAACAAATTACAGGTACATCTTTATTTTTAAAAGGTGTAAAAATTTTTCAAATTAAAGCTCTAAGTGCAGGCGCTCTTTGGAAGCGTAGCGGCGGAAAAGCTCAACGGCCTGTTTAATACAAATGATTCTCAAAGAAGTCTCTGTTTGTGAGCGGGATCCTTTTGAAACTTTTATAATTTAAGATCTCACGGTAAAAATAAACAACTTAAAATTGTTTTAATTAAATTAGCATAACCGAATGAAACTTTGCAAAAAAGTAACTCACCTGTGTTCAGTAATGAAACAAGTCCGCGCTGATGGTGGCGGCAAACGGCAATTGTGGTTGCGGTGCGCGCTACACTGTCCGTGGCAGGAGTCGAGGTGTCGAGGTGTCGAGCTGTCGGGCTATCGAGCTGTGTATACGTTGTGCGTTCGGCGCGGCCGGGCCGGCACTGACGCGTCGAGCGCGAGGCGGGCTCGCGATGCCGCGCTCTCGGAGGCTTCTCGGCCGAGCTTTCCGCGACACGACCCGCACGCACTGCACACTGCACTCGCCCGGTACCGCCTCTACCCACGCGATTGTTCTCTCCTCGATCGTCTAATGTCCCGAGCGCCCGTCGCACGTTTGAACTCTGCGCACTGCCCGCTTAACCGTATAAATATGAAGCCCGGTGGCGGGGGACGGCGCCGGCCTGCGACGCATCGCGAATCCACATCGACATAAATTGAAGATGCAGCCGGTGTCCTCCACCATTGATTTTATTGCTTATCTATCAGTTACAGCCAATTAGCAAAAGCTCCACTCGGGCGGCGCGTCACGACCGCTTCCGTGTTTGCGCCGGCCGCGGCGTTATGTATAGATACATACTTGCGGAATTGCCATAGACAGCAGTTACTCGACATCGACATCGCGCCGATTACTTTGATCATTCATAATTATGCTGATTATCTATTCTATATCTGATCGGAGCGCTCCCGCGCGACAAGTCAGGCTCGTCGAGTGGCCGGTGAAGACGTTATGTTGCGGAAACGATGCCCAGCACCGCTGATAATGCGACTGGCCGCAATAACATCCCGATATAGCAACAGGGTCGGTGTCGGCGTCGGTGTAGACTAGTCTGACCAGTGGGACTCTCGCGGCCTACGCGATACCTCCGCAGGAACACCTTTGCATTCTTAAGAGGAGAAACAAAGCGATAGTTTTGAAATAAAGTCCTCACTCTTGAGGCGGCGTACTCTAGTGGCTGCTCCCACTTATCTATGGAATAGGTGTGCTTTGATATTGCAGACATTATATATGTCGCAGGGCGTTTATACCTCATTGTACTAAGCTTTTACTGACATGGACATTACACTTGTACAGTTACGTAAAATGTGCTCTATATTTCTTTTACGCTGTTAAATAATCCACACTACTTACGAGTACATATTTTTCATATAATTATTTTCGTACCCGAAAATAAGATGTAGGTATAGAATTGATAAGCAACTTCCTTAATAAAAATAATGGTGTTCTAAAAAATGTTCACGAATATAGGCATTGATAAGCTATACACAGGAATAGGGCTAATTAAAATGTATGAATAAACTCTGCGTAGTGATTCACATAACATTATAATGTATTGTAATTGAATCAAAAGCAAGCGCACTGTAAGTAGAAACGGCAGACGAACAGTAGAAGACATGCAATAAACATAAGATAAAGGTAAACTAATTTGAATCCGTTAGTTTCAATACTGCGCGTAGGCTATGTTAGAACATAGACAGATTCACAAGCAACCAATTATTAACTACATTATAAGATAGTAGTTATAATTAGTAATCGTAATCGGCAACGCCCTCTATCGGCAGTAAAACACCAAAAAATTTCATTGAAGTTTTGTCGATGATGTTCGGATACTTTTTTGTTTTCTTTTCTTTGTTTTTTTGTACATATTGTTGTGAATTATCTAGTAAATCTTGTAACCATTTAAACTATGCTCTAGTCTTATGCTAGAAAATATTTTAAAATAATTTGAATCCTCAACCACGTGTTCGGAAATCCGTTCTGTTTACCATTAGACTATTGGCGTCTCAAAATCACTTTCTCGCAAAGTTTCGTGCCAGGGTCCCGAAAGTCATTCCGTTATGTTTAACATTAGTATCATTACTTTTTGGTTTCTTAGACGTAAAAATGTTTTTTTGAGTAACAACAAAGTTTTACGACATACCAAAACTAGTATACGCAATTTCTTAGATAAGGTAGCAATGTCATCCCTGAACACGGAGACGTTTTATCTATAATTGAATCTATGTTCGTTTATATTTTTTTCTGAAAATATGTGAGTTTAATACAACAATGCATATTCTCCAGTTTTCCTCCTAGCTATCATAAAAAAAGTTTTAATTTAGAAATGTGCTCTATAAACTGATTACTTGACCTTCTTAATTGACCATCGACAATTAAACATTAAGATATATGTTGCACAATATAACCTATAATTATTCCGATACTTGTTACCACTAGAAGTTTACTAAATGATTCAAAATGATCCCTCTGTCTTTTTTTCATTGTATTCAAAATGACAAATTCAAACTTAGTTACTTTAGATAGACTAAACAATTTTGATAATTACTACTCCACATATTTCGTAAAACCTTATTAAATCGACATCAAGTTGAAAAAAAATCCCATTGGGTATTTCCATGTGAAATAAAATTACTTTGGATGTACGGTTGAACATATTGACGTTGATAAAATATTTATACTAACTACAAAATGATATTTTTCCCTCTTCCCAATTTTTGCTGTGTAAAACATTCAAAGTAAATAATGAACTACTTAGTGCAAATATTTAGGTTATATTAAATTTAAAGTATGTCACATTTATTTATGAGAAATCATTTAATTTATTGTAAGATTTAAACCTATGATCTCATATTTTCCAAACTCTACATGAAAGAATTGGGCAACGGGCGTTTATTTTTTAAATGACGACCAATTGTACTTTGTTACCCAAAGCCTTGAGGAATCGTGGATAGCTCTTGGTTTTTAATTGACTTAAATTATTCGATAGCTTATTTCATTTAACGATTAATCTTTTTAGTATTTATTTTTAAGTGATAACCTTGAAGAATTTTTTTGTCAATACTTACGTAATACTCTGGCATTAAATGAATACACGGAAATTATATTACACTTTCATCATTAAAAAATAAATTATTACATTTTAAAAAATGTCAATCAATATTAATGACATGTAAGATTAAAAATTAAACTACTTATACATTGCGTTTTCATTACCGACTGTACAGCTGACACACTTTACAAAACATCTTATTTCCAGATTTTTTCAATGAAAATTATAGAATTAATTTTATTTTATACATCAGCGTGTGTCAGCCCATTACTCTAACCTAAGAACCTAAGATATTTTAATCATTACTTCATTATCATAATACGATAATTTCACATATGCCAAAATTCTTATGCCATCGCCTTCAAAATCTAGTCACGTATATCAGAAGAACATATGTACCTACATACTTAGTTAAATACCGTAACAAGAATGTGTAGATGTATGGGAGACAAGCATAGTGTAAAAATCTTTATTATTCCATATTCATCCATATGAAAGTCGCACCGTAATGTAGTTGTACTTATCGAAAATAATAACTTTGTATGTACATGACGTTGGGAACAATTTCATTCTTGGACATTTCTTAATAATTTGAAAACAAATGTGATGTATTCCAATTGTTAATATACAACTAGTAACAAAGACTATCAAAAGCCAACTTATCCCCGCGTCATAGTCCGCGGAATTAAACAACTTTATTAAAAAAATATTCGTCACATACAAAAATACAAATCTTTAGTCTTTCCTCTTTATAGAGATACGTAACGAATATTTTTGCAGTGTACTTCAAAGTATAACGGAATTATCAATGGGAATTTAGCAGAAAACCTAAAACCGCAGATGTGGGTTATTCATGTTTTGTTGTTATTACTATTTCATATTTGAAACCATACATAGTGATACATGATAACATACTCATATATACTAAGGAAGGTCAAATAACCAAAACAATAAACAAAGTTATATGTTTCGTAATTTGAATATACATACTTCCTTAGATAGTCCCTTCGATAGTAAAATGTAATGTACATTGTTATTGTAAAACCCATTAACATTACTAATTTATTCTTTCATTGAATCACGTAGTTTGTCTTATCCTAAATCGAAAGACAGTCAAATCTTACTAATATTATAAATCCGAAAGTTTAGGTTGATTGAAGGATGGATAGATACCCATCTTTGTAGCCTAAACGGCTTAACGGATTTCGATGAAATATGATGTTGACGTAGAGGATAGTCTGGAAGAACATGTGTGCTACTCGCTTTTTTTCTTTTTAAATTCCACGAGGATGGAGTCGCAGGCGAAAGCTGGTTAGATAAACAATATAAAATATGCATCTGCAGTTATCAATAAAAATAATAATATTATAATAATATTAAGCTTAATAAACGCAATAAAAAAGTGACGATATCCTTGCAAATATTTTTGAACATTAAATCGACAGGAATTAATTACTTTTTATTTTGATTATGACAAGCGCCTGCTATATAAGGCCAGTGACACCAAGAGACGCCATTTTTTAGAGTACCGTACAGAATACTAATTGTCTAAGAAAAAACAATTTCCTCGGTATCTTCCACAATTTGATATTCTACAGATAATATCGAAGAAAACAAGACCAAAACATACTGAACTCACAGTTTTGTGTAAAACATCGTGTCAATGATCTATGTTGTAACAATTCTGTGTTCTTTTGTTGTCATTTAGCAAATATATTACAAAGATGTGATAATTCAAAGGCGTTTCGTGCTATAGTAATCTCTTTGGGAGCTACAGAACCCATTAGGAGTCGACATCAAACATACAACCGCTTGTTTACATTAATTAAAACGGTCTCAATCCCGACATAACGGCGGCTAACATTACTATGCTAATTTATTATTAGGGTATTTTCTCGGCATCCGCAATGTGACATACATTTTTTTTAAACTTAACTGTAGCGGAAGTATGATTGATTGGTGACCGTTTGAGTACCACGACTAGTCTCACTTAGGATCAAACATTGTCTATGGTCCATGGTCCCAGAATATACAACATAAATTAGGTTAGTTTTCGTAAGTTTCCGTTACATTCTCTTATGTCTGGTTCATACTTGGTCGGTATAGTTGGACAGTAGCGTTCTATAATTGGACTGGCACTCAACTGGCATAATGTAACATTAGCTGCCTTCAGTAAGTCAATACTCTTAATGCCTGACCTGCATTACTGTCCAAATGTTTTGGCCAAATGTGTACCCCAGACATAAAAATTGGATGACGTTTCACTACAGAACGTAAGTCTTCCTTATTTTATAAGTAACAAAGTTAAGTTAAGGTAATTATATAAATCGGCACCTGATGTGAAGAAGCTCGGGGCGAGAGCGGATGTTACGCCAAATAAAGATTGTCGGCGCGGCGCGGTACGGCGCGTGCAGATGCCGCGGCCAGGCCAGCCCGGTAGCTATTCGTAGGTAGCGACTATTGATTTTGTCCACCCCAGATCGTGCTCGCCCCGCGCCGAATACATATAACCCACCGAACTCTATTGCTTATCTATTATTATCATTTTATGAAAGCGCCCTAAATTTCCAGATAGATTCTCTAAAGCTTAAGACGCCTCTCCATAAATTTGCGTTTATCATATTTACAAATACAATTGAATTTGCCAAAAGGTACGTGAACTTTATGAATAAAATAATTTTTGTTTAGTAATTAACAACATAAATGAGAATAAAACAGTAAGCAATACAAAAACACACCAAAGTTTCTGAAGCTGGTACCACACATTAAATCAATTAACCAACTTTCCTTAACGTACATAAAAAATGTGATATTCAGTATGTGTAAGGAATCTTTGGAGCCTTCCGCGAATTTTCCGATTATAAAAACCGGTCAAGCCTGGGAATGGCCTGGTGATGCTTCGATAAAACGTGATAAGTTTTCAATACTTGGTTTTCTTTTACTTCGAAAGAACTCTACGCCTTCATATCTTTATGTTTCATCATCTTTCTTCTGATTCCGTATTCAGAGAATCAGTTACAAAAGACACGGTAAGTGTTACTAACTGGAACTTTAATTCCTGTTTTTATAATGCAAATTTAAGAAAAAAATGGACGATCAGAGTTTTTATTTTCAAATATCAGTTTTTAATGCCTTAGTTCCCTTTTAATAAGGGATCAAAGTAGGAAAAATTCTCGTATTGAACTTTAGATTAAAAAGCTCTCGCAAAGCTTGGCGGTATATCACACATGGCACTGTTGCAACGCAAGGTTGCAATTTAGGTAAAAATGTTTTAAATGTTAATTAGTCTAATAAAAATAATCATCTGAAAAATTGATTGTAATAAACAAACAAATCTTCAAATGTGGGTGGCAAAATCAATTCATACAGCGGATGTGCTTTTTTTCGCTTCCTGATTTTAAGTAACTTATTAACTTACGCTGCAAAATTAAGAATTCACATGCTTTGCATAATCTGTAGGCGTTCAACATAATCACGCATAATGGCTTACCATTTCCACCTAAAGTGCCACACATTTGACACACATTTTTATAACGTTAACATAATAAAATAAACTTTCACGACTGAATGCTTACGGGGTGAACAGAGGTAATGGTAATATATACATTTGCAACAATTTAGGTATGGGAGTTCCCATCCATCGAGTTAGTGACATCACACATGAAAGTAAGATAGAGGTCACGTGTGGAGGAAAAGGAGAGTTCTTTCGTTTTTTCTTTGTTACTTTCCGATGAATTTAAAGATAGCGGGAAATGGTTGTACGCGGGAAGTCTCGGACCTTTGTTAAGGTTCAAAGAATCCCTATATCGATCAGTAGAATGAATCAGGGCATAATGATACGGGCTTAGGAGCAACTTAGTACAGATCTATATCCTCTAATATAGTAGTAATTTTGTATAAACAAAATTAAAATATACAGTTAAAATAATTTAACTGTATATTTTAATAATGGGACCACTATTTTTTACCTAGTTAAGTAAATTAGCTCGAGATGAAAAAATATGAGATTGGGATTCGATTCTCGATTACAAAAGACTTATTCGGACAAATACGCTTGCATATTTAAAACCTTATTACGCAAAAATATATTCTTGGAAAAAAAGGACAAAAGTAGTGAGACTGTAGTGACTTTTTGTATATACTGTTAATTATTAAATATGTAACTAGGGCATTTTACTTTGATGCTGTTTCGAATAAACTACGTAGAATTGTACACGAGGACAGTGAACTCAAAGTATAATGAGATATTACAAGAGTAAGAAGGCCGTTTTTGAATACATTGTCGCGAATTCAGCGTAAAATAATATTTTAGTATCATATACTGAATAGATAGGTGTAATTTACTTAAATACTAGCTCATGCTTGCGATTTCGTACTTCGGAATTTATAAAAAAAATACTCAGCAAGTAGACTTTGTTTTCTTCCAAGCATTGTTCTAAATCTATACCAAATTAATCCAAATCCATGTAGCCCTGGAGTTACATGGTAATAAATATCCATCCATCAACACTTTCGCATTTATAATATTACTTTGCACTATTTGCGATTTATTACTTAGTTATGTTTCACTGCTTTAAAAATATCAATGACCTTACTTTGATTTCAAACCACTAAATTCCTGCATTTAAATAGACTTCGACCTACTTTATGTGAATAGCTAATGAAATATAAATGGTCATTGTTAAATGATTCCACAAAATAAGTAAAGAATGACGATGGAATAAAAATAATGCTGTTAGTAATCATTAATGGTGAATATTTAATTTATAAAAATCATTTAATCCTTATCAACACAAAGTAAAAACAAAGTAATTAAATACAAAATAATGATAACGTAATTAAAAACAAAAGAAATATTTAAAATGAGTCCTCGCTCAGTTTTAAAGACTGAAAGCTTCAAGCTGAAGTACCCTGCGCTGATCTTCCGCGAGAACTACAGAACAAAATTATAAAATATACTTGCATGGTGGCTAAAATATTTGTATGTGTAATGGAAGGTAGAGCAATATTAGAAACTTACTTTCCAACCCCAATATTCGAGCTTAAACTACATAACTTTAATTTAAAGCTTTTATATAGTTTGTAAACCAATAGATCTCTTTTTATACTACATACATAAAAAAGTTAATGAAATAATCTTTGGATCGATGTCAAGGATCGATTACTGAGTTCGTCCGTTCCTTACTGCGTTAACAAGTTGGAAGTGGTCGTAGGTGACTGGACACGCTGGTGCCGTTGGCCTGACAAAGAGTTACGTCCGCACTCGCCATAAAGCGACGGTAACCAACCAGTTTCTGTATTAGAAGCGAAATATTTATTTTAGAAGCCTCCGTGATACTGAACACGAATGTTTGTCTAAGCATCGCTTAACTCTATATCCGACTTGATTCTTAACCATCATTTATAGATAGAAGTGTTTTGAGTTATTTTAGGTTAAGTAAGTGAATTTATCGTCAAAACAGAATTATTTTTCTTTGAGCTTCTATAGATGTATTATATTATACTGTATTC
>DVQG01000817.1:0-12760 GCA_018231605.1 Papilio ambrax
GTGTAGGGCTTTTTATTAAAAAAAGAATTATTCAAAAATATGCTGTAATTGCTGAAATCTTAGGCAACAAAGAAGTGTGAGTTTACGCTTTATTATAATAGTATAGATGATAAAGTCAATGTAAATACATGTAAGAGATTTCCATAATTTATGTTTATTTGGTACATCACTTTTGTAAACAACAAATTCTGTTAATTGTCAACAAATTGAATACGACATTGCAATATGTTCTCGTTAGCAATGCCCTACAAATAATTTGAAAATTTAGACGCAATAATTTTCAATAATTTCTTTTTAATAATTTGAAGTGCGAGATGTTTGTTATAAAATGTTTTTTACAAGATTTCTATTATTTGCGCTACATATTTTGCTAAGCTAGTCAAACGTAGTAATGTAACTTAACTGGTTTATATCCCACAGTTATTGATACGCTTCTAAGTAGTAACTATGTGTTAGTAACAATTATGATTAAGTATAAAAACTATAATATATACATTTAATTTCCGGTACGAAAATTGCATTTTAAAATGCATCTTTATTTTGTCGTTTTTTTCGACCTTCTTCTGTATTTAATTTCAATTGTCTTTATTTGTTAATAGAATATAACTTTGTTTGAGAAATGCCCCTTAGCAAATGCTTAAAGTTTCCCGCTAATTAAATGTTAGGACATCTGAAAAATTATGTAAACAATGATTTTTCCCTGTCCAAACTATCTCATTGATTAGGTATAATTAATAATGAATCTAGTTTCACATTTTACATGTACACACAATGCACCTAGTCTATAAATTAGCATTAGGAATTTACACACGTTTAGAGTATTTATACTTGAGTAAATCTAAAACAAGAATCAAGCAAATAGGAATGTTAGATTGCAACCGACCATCGTTAGATCGAGGCCCTGAAACTTTAGGTATTAAATTTTTATCGCTCGTCTCGTCAGAACTACACACATAAACATTGCAACGTTTACATGAACATGTATACAAACGAATGTTTACATAACCTAATAAAACTTACCTCAATGGCGCGAATTCGCCGGCTGTTTGACAGGATCGCGCGCGGTTCCGCTGGACACAGAGTCACTAAAAACACGTGCACACTGTTCGATACACGAGTCACATCTGGCTGCGTCTGGTCCGCGTCGCAAACGCAGGCCGCGAGCTATTACGAGGCGAGACGGCGTTCATCGCGCCTCTCCCGGCTCCACCGCATTTTCGTTACAATTGCAGTTTAATTAACATAAAATAAATATTTTTTAATTATCAACACAACCGTACCCCGATCTTCTTCCAGAGCGAATGCTGTTATCAACTCCTGATAGTATTGTTTACTTAAAAGCTTTAGATTTTATTGTCTTAATATTTTAATAGTAACAAATCCGTCTACGAGATACGGAGAATGTAGTGGAATTTTACGTTAGAAACCTCAGGAGTGTTCAGTGTAACGATGCCAATTTCGCACTGATGAAGATTTTCGCACATCGTAGAATAAAACGGCTTTTTTCACATTTTTATCTGTCCCTTGAACAACAAAGATAAGCGCCAAATGACATTTCGGACATTGTTGATATTTTTACATATTTTTTTTTTGCTAATAATTGAACCAGTATTTGTTTATTATTTTATCAAAAAGGTCAAAATAGTTTGAGTTGGCGAAATAATTTTTGTAGCACCGAAAATCTCGCTTCGGACAATTCCACACACAAAAGTCCCTTGACGGTTTTTCCGTATAATAAATGTCAAGGTCGAATCTCCAAACATCAATTCAGAATATGTATCCCAAAACAATTAGTAAACATATCCGCAACATTCATATAGCTAAACAACAATGAATAGAATGGTCCTTCGAGCAGGAATAAGCATAGAGAAATCTCTCTATCCTTTTAAATTCTCTCATTTATAAAGGTTTTTACGAGAGATTTAGTCAGTTTAAAGCATTACAAGGATACAGTTTTAATAAAACACATATAGAGAAGTCCAATATTCAAAAAGTGGAGGCTGAAGTGTAAAACGGAAAACGAATAACTATTGTATTTTATAATGTGAAATTCAATAAAAGAACACAATGTTTTCTTTATAACAATAGGTTAAGCAGGACTAATGTAAACACATGTGGAACTAAACGAGCTATTCTGATACCAATTAAAATTAACACGCAACACTAATCAATGCTTTCAATGGAATGTGTCTTTGTAAATTAGCTACGTTATATAATACCAAAACAGGCGGTATTTTAATATTTCACGGCCTTGCCTTATTTATCACAAGTTAGACAAGTTGACATCTAGACACAATAACTCAAATGAAACCGTTCTCGTATGACGCAAAACATCTGTACCGTCTAAAATGGTCACGGTACCAAAATAATAAACAATAATCTTGATATTTCAGAAAGCAATGCTAAGGGCCTCTCCCACCACTGGCTGATAGACGCTTAGATAGCTTAAAAATGACGTCACTGTCAGATAAGGTAAAAAAATATTTCCACCACATATTTTACACGTTGGATTTTTATCAGACGATTTAAAAATTGGTAGAAAAGGCCCTAACTAAACTATAAAACAATAAATAGACAAAGAAACACTAAAAGAAGAGCAGGAGCAAATTTACAGCAATTACTGTTCTTATTCTTAGTAATTAATTTATCTGGTCTTATTCTTAGTAATTTTTTTTTTAATATATCAGATTTTTGGAGTCTGTAGACAAATTATGCCCTGGCGAGGCCCATGAAATGGAGGTGTAGGATATTCCTGAAAATATATACTGAATACTATCTCATGATAAGTGATTTTGTTGTAAAAATAATTTATAGCTGCTCTGTGCAAAAACAATATATTACATATCTTGATGTTTTCTCGTAAGCCTCCTTTGTTTGATAAGGATTTAATCAGATAGAAAGATATCATTCTCTGACAAAGATAAAAAATAAACATATATGAAATGTACGTAAGTATATCGTGTGGATAAATAAGAACAAATTTTAGTTCTCTTCTTAGAATAGAAATATTTATACGGAACGGATTTTATGTCAGAGATCATGTGTCTATGATTTTTATTATCTGTTGCTTACGTAGTTTTTTAAACTATTATGTAAAAAACGAATTCTTTAAAAGATAAGAGTTCATCGGAGGTGTGAAGGCCTAGAAGAATGAAAGCAAAAAATGGTTTAATAAAGTTGACAGACTTTTAAGGTTAAATATTAGACCACAGACAAGAAGTTATTGATGAACTAATTGTCTATGGTGATGTTCCTTAAAACATCAATACTTTATTGAGTCATTAGATTAATAAAGGTCACTTGAAAGATACATATACCGAATGGACATTTCCCGATCTTACCAATATTTTAATTAATAGATCTTTGAACGACCGTATAATACTTTCTAATACTTTAATCATGAGGAATTTATAATCGTTTTACGTAAAAAAATTAAAAAGTCATTGAACTTTAGGAAGATAATCTAGAATAGTTTGAAGGTCAATGAACTTAATCTAATAATTTTGACTGTAGACATAAAGCATACAGTAAAAATATATTACTTCAATTAACAAGTACACTATTCCATATTTTTCTGCTATCTACCTACTCAAAATATGACTTTGGTTTTCTCCATTTTGGGGCTGATTGTTGCGATTGGTGTTAAAATATATTTTTAATAGATATCCATGTAAAAGGCATAATAATACAATGCATTTCGTTGAATGTTATTTAATATTATCAAAGATTAACATTTGCTTAACAATAAAAAAAGTGATTTAAAATAGAAAATTCTAACTACTATAATATTTGGTAAATTTCAATACAATTGAAGCATAATTTTTTTATTTTAGAGAATACACAGTTATCAAATGGAAAGGTGATTACAGTTTTATTCGGTTTTCATCGATGTATTTATTTTAACATGAAGGCAGGAATAACAGACTTTCTCTGGAAAATGTCATTTTTGGACTGTACTCGTTCATACATCAAAATAAATAACCATTGGCCTGGTCGTAAAAAACGTGTTTCATGAATTCGTTTGCATTACTTAATACTCTATTTGAAAGCAGCGAAGCTAATTTTACTATTTTTTACTAACTACGTGCTTTAAAGAATGTTACGAGAAACTAAGCTTGACTAGATATATACTGATTTTCTATATTCTGGCGATTTTCTTGATAATTCTTCATAGGTTGTATGAAAGATATGAGTACTCCTGATACAATAATCCATCCTCCAGCTAAATAGAAAGCCAGTTCCCAGGAGAATGTTAAATCATAAATTAGGCCTGAAAAAAGTATTGTATGTAACGTCCGTTAAGGTACCTTATATAGTTAGAGTCAAAACCAACTGGTTTCAAGCTTACCTGACAATGGTGGTCCGATTAAATGACCAATTCCTTGCGCCAACAAAACCAATCCATATGCCGAAGTAAAATCATCCAATGATACCAATTTAACTAATAAACTGGGTGTGAAAGTAAACGATGCAGCAAAAAGTAACCCAAACGCTGAAGATATAGATACTAAAATCCAATAATTAGATAATGATGAAGGTAAAGCCGCAACTGATGCACCGCAGAGAATAAGACAAACTGCATACAAGTTTCCTATAGACACTTTAGGGAAATCTCCGATCCATCCAAGACCAACCTGAAATAAATGGCATAACTAAATGCAGATCGCAAAGGTATTCATTTGTATGAATTTTAAGCCGAATAAACAGAATTTTGGTTGATACCAGGATGATTGTTCATCTAGTTGCTTAGATTAATTTGTAGACTAGTGTTAATTTTCTCTACTTCAAAACGTAAATCATCATCACATCCAAAGGAAAGGTCAAGCGAACATTAAAAAAAATGAAAATGTTCTATTCAAATCTTTCTAAATTTTAAAAGCGATGGTTTAGATGGTTGATGCTACGAATTTTCAAAACAGCTTAACGGATCTCAATATACCATGGTATGGAAGAGCACATAAATAAAACAGAATCAACTATAAAATTTGATGTATCGTTATAAATTATTCTGCATACAGATAATAAGAAACTTTATGTTACTATAGATATTATCTGGCAACAAATAGGCTGCATAATGTTATTTCTGATATCAAAAAGCAAATTAATTCTGCTTTCCAGATTTAGTTTAACAGGTCTGTGAGTTGGCACAAATGCGAAGTCTGTCACATTCAATGAGAGAATTCTCTATTTCTGCCAACCTCGAGATAATCAGTATATCATTTTACAAAATGTTTACGTACTAAGGCCATGTCATTGAGTTTGGAGTTATTTTAATGTACTAATGTACTGCATACAATGGTCTTAAAAAATATAAATCGACATCAATCATTTTGAAAAATCATATTTACTAATATCTAACCTATATTCTATAGAAGTTTCATAAATCGTATGTCAAAGAGTGGATTACAAACAATTTAGCCTCCTTTCCCATTCCATCGTTTTCTTTTTAGGAAAGTATGGAAATAAGTGGTGAATTTGAGGTAGAAGACGCATATAAAGGAAAATTTTCTTTCTGTGCGTCCCATCCTACGTCCATTGAAGATAGGCAAAGCAGAAGCCGGTTCGCTATTCTGGCAAATTCCGTTGGCTTGCTCGTTCATCACCTTATACTATTAAAAAAAATTACTTACCATACCAATGGTATTTGTTATACCGATTATACTCAACATCATAGCTCCTTCGTCTTCGGAATAACCTTTCTGTGTCATGTGCTCAGCCAAATAGAAGTACGGTACAATGAACCAGATGAACAATATCAATGTGCCCAGACACAAAAGGTTGAATGTCATCTTCTTGAACAAAGTCACATTGAACATATCGGACAGACAATTTACACAATCATCGTTCCATTTCTGGAAAATTCAAATTGAATTTAGAATGTTTTTTTCTTTTGTAACTAAACAAAAGCATAACTGACCGTTTAACAAACTCCACAAATCTATAGTTAAATATTCAGATTTGCAAATACGGAAATAGACAATAATGTCAGATTTTCATTTAATTATACATTACTTTCTATGAAGCAATTATTAGTCTTACCTCTTCTTTTTCGTTAACAGATATCATGGAATTTTTGAATAAATCTGGACACGAAGACGCCTTAAGTCGATATCTCTTTATGTTCAACAAAGCGTTCCTATGACTTATTGAATTTATCGGCATTTTCAAATCTTTCAAGTAATGATGATTCACTGACAATTGTTTCTTGAACCAGTCCCGTCGATTTTCTTTACTGTCTTGTTTTTCAATCTTGTTAATCTTTGCCTCAGAATCTAATAACTTAGTCACTTCGATTTCTTGAAAATTCTTCAATTGATATTTCTTTAAGGAGTTTTCTTTGTTGTTACCATATTTTTCAGATCGTGTTCGTTGAAGAAATTGATCAGTATAAGCCACTGCCGGTGGGTCCGTGTTTTCATTACCTTCTATTAGTTTTTGTACCTCTGTTTTATTTGTGTGTATAAAGGTTGGATGTTTGACGTCAATTTTATATTGTTTGCTTATGGTTTTTACTATGGCTTCCAGCATTTTTTTCGACCTCTGTAAGATAAGTAATTGAAACGTTAAATTGTTATCTTATAAAGTAATACTAATTAAATTTTAGAACTTACTTTGTCGTCATATGTAAGATAGCTAGGTAAATTATCCATAGATCTTGACTTTTGTAAATTCCTTTTTGTATAGGATATAATATTTTCGTATCTTTTTATAGCGTCAGCTTCATCTTTTATAACTTTTTCCGGCGATACACCTTTTGTTATTAACCGTTTCATACCTACACCTCTCGTTGGAGCATCAAAATCAAATATGTAAGGATTTCCCATCGATGCAAAACTAGAATTTCTAGATTTACTTTCGTCTTTGCTGTAGTTTGATTTATCTTCATTTCGCTGTTTCTTTTGTTCTTGTATCCACCACTCCGGGTCCCTCATAACGCAGCCACAAACACATAAATTAAGAAGTGTCCCAGATAATAATAGAATAGTACCCCTCCAGCCATATTCTTCTATAAAGTACTGAGTCATTGGGGCGTACACGAATGTTCCGACACCTGTACCACAAGCCCCGAGACCTACAGCTAAGTTCCTCTTCTTCTCAAACCAGTACGCTATAGAAACTACAGCTGTGACATAAACTAATCCGAGACCCAATCCGGCAATCACTCCAAATGTTATCATCATCATTTCAATCGTATTTGATAAAGAAGCTAGGATAAATCCAAGTGCTGCTACTAATCCACCTAAAATAGTCATGCTGCGGCATCCGTATCTATCGACTAAAGCGCTCATAACCGGACCAGAGAGAAGTGGTACGGCTATGAAAAGGCTACCGATCCAAGCTGTCATAGACTTGCTCGTTTTAAACTCATCCAGAAATTCAATATAAAGTAGACCAAAGGAAAAGCTGATACCATCAGCTATCATAGATATAACAAAAGATGACATCACAACAATCCATCCCCAACCTCCATCAGGTATCTTAGGTTTTATATCGACATTTTTGTTTACAACACGGACCTCTTTACTTTCATCGTTTGGATTAATAGTGATATTAATAAAATGATCGCTTGACTTACTATCAGCAATGCGATAACCAACTCCTTTAAATTGTGATTTGAATTTGCTACCTTCTTTATGCTTTTTAGTACCAAAAGATAAAATACCCTCTTTGCTGCTTATTTCTATTTCGACGCTGGAGAATGAGTTTGTTTCGTAATTACTATCTTGCTCTTCATCTCCACAAATACCTGAAGTGGATTCTGATAGAAGCGATTCTCTTACATACTCAGATTGCACTAAATCATTAGGAGTTCTGCTATTCTTTAAAATATTTGAATCTCTACGATCTAATTCCATTCTAAGTTGATTACTTATTGGTTATAACACTGGCAGTGTGATTTTTTTATTTATCTATCGTCTTAATCTTGGATCTCTGGCAGAATATCGACTTAACTCTCTGGCCACGCTGTTTAGTTTTAAAGTGTTAGGCTTATTTTGATAGGATACCATTAAGAATCGTATAAATGTACTGAAGTCTGGTGAAACGTCACCCATACAGAGTGAATGAAGTATAGAGTTGTATGGAGTATAGCTGTGTTAGTTCAACACTAATTTAGCTAAGCTAACTATCGCCTATGCAGAGACGAAGAGCGTTAGACATCTGAAAGTAAATAAAGAAAACATGATCAGTGTCACAAGAATAATTTTTAATCAAAGTGGAGCGAAAATTACTACTTCTTTCACTCACAGTCGAAAAATGTATTCTAAAAATCTGATTAAGCTGAATCTGAGTTCTACAAGCAATTTAAGTATAACAAAGAAATTATTATCAAATTCATACGACAACGCCCCAATCTGTATCATTGTTTGTAATCTCATTTTGTCAAATTTAATCTTTTACTGAGAAAATGTACCAGCCCACTTGTTTCGCACGCCTATGACGAGTTACTCTAACATTTTTTGTTGTAATTGCAAACATTTATTAACTAATATAAAATTAAACTGCAATGTTTGTTTTGTCTACTGAAGGATTGTTTCTACGAAATAAAATCAAGAACGACAACGTAAATGTTAGATAAAATTTTATAACTAAAATATTTACTTATAATTTCCGAGAATACGAAAAACTCTATTTTATATGTTTTGACTACGATATAATCAAATAACAAATCGTACGACATTTCGTTATTGTTTTGGCTACAAGCGAAAACTACAGATAGAATAATTTAACGTGTAATAATGTCTCTGCACTATCGCAAGTCTGAGGTCTATAAGTTGTCAAAAAGAAAATTTACATTACTACCTGGTTTACATTATGCCAGTTAAGAAAGCTAGTAACTCAACATCAGTGTTGGCATATAACTGGAATAATCTTAACACTAACTGGCACCACTGAGCTCAGTTCATGTCTGCCCTGTGCTACTATCCAACTGTACTGGCCAAATACAAACCAGGCCCAAGGAAAAACCTAATGCAATAAACAGTTCGCCATTATTGCACTAATATTTTTACTTTAATAAGAAACAACAATGTCACTTTTATTCAAAACTTTGTTTCTAACCTTAATGTTATAGAGGCAGGCGTGATTGATACATTTCCGACAGAAACTAACGATGCCACACCTTTGACGTGGAATAGATTTAATAGAATTTTGCGGCCAGACAAAAATACTGTCGATTACTATTTATTTGTTTTCACTGTGTTACCAGATAAAGGCATCTTATACAAAAATGTGGAGTTATAAATATGCATAGAACTTTTCTTTATAACAGTACAGTACAACCACACTGACCCGAAGATATCGGCTTCAAAGCCACAAGTTGAATAAGCAGTAAACACGATACAAATATTAATGTTTTTGTGTTAGACCAGGGTTGGCACCATATCTGTGACAGCCCTCATACAAGACAAGATGGATCTAAATAATTATAAAATTTCATGTTACGTAATAATTAAATTGTGATAGTGACTGCTTACGTAACAAAATTAAATGTGTAACGAACTAAGATAACCAACATGTTGTTTGAAATACATCATTATGGTCGTTCTATTGTTTGTTGAAATAAAACAATAATGACTATGTAAGCTATTGAGATTATACTTCACGCATCTCTCACAAAATAGGAAATGCTACGCACCCAGAGTCGTTAAGTGTCTCCTTTAGTGTAGATTTATGACGACAAATCTTCGATTAAAGACAACCCTAGGGACCAAAAACGACTTCAAGTCTAGACGAAAAAAAATAACAATTTTTTTTTCAAGCAGATGTTTGAAAATGTCATTCCATATAAGGTTACTTTTTAATTTTAAAGAGATAGTTATATTAAATCCACACGGTACATAGAGAAATAAATAGCTTTCGCCCGCAACTCCAACTGTGTGGAATTAGAAAAAAACAAAATCAAGTAACCTATGTGTTCTTCTAGACTATCCTCTACATCTATGCCAGTTTTATTGAGATCCGTTATACAGTTAAAGCTACAAACTCTAACAAACATCCATCCATCTAAACATTCGCGTTTATAATATTCGTAGTATTTTAATAAAGTTTGGAAATGAACCCCCGACGGGTCCGACACTAGTGGTACTATTGAAAAATAGACATGAGTGTTAACCCTATAATAATTATTTTTTACCCAATCGATAATATGAAAATTTCTCACTGAATATCTCGTACAGAAATAGTTGTACTTTAACTTACTAACACAAATTAAGAAAGTTTAACATCTAAAAACTTTGACAAAAGAAAATAATTAATTTTTAACGGGAACCGGCGATTCGATGCAACCCACCCTAACAAAATAAAATCAGTACTAAAGCTCACATTCAAAAATTAACTCTAAGTAACTTACTTATAAGAATATCCGTAAATCGTGTCCAGTCGAAACCGGTACACTCCTATCTTGGACGAACACGACTACCCTTCAGCGTTAACAAAATACAGCTGGCGCCTGAAACGATCGATAGAGGGCGGGGAAGCCTCCCTTGCCATCGCCCAGACCACCGGAAGCCTTCGGTCAAAGCGTAAAATAAAATACTAAGGCTGCTCATGCAATAACCTAAGGGTCGACATAAACTGGTCAAGTAAAGAGATTTCAAAACGTTATGGTGACGTCATAGGGAAAATATGTACCAGACGCGACATTAGGTAGAATTATAAAGGTTGCATAATAGCTGCTAGGACCATAGTAGTCTTATCTAATATAATATCTCATTAGTTACTTGTTTCATCAAGTTAGATTTTCTTTAAAATACGGATTTTGAATTACATGAAATCTTTTTCGATGAGTTGCTATTTAATTATTTCAGGCGCAAATATGTAGTACAAAAACAAAATTCGAAAATTAGATATAATTAAAAGCATAAATATATTAAAAATCGTAAAGGTTTCATTAAAAAAAAAGTGATTGTAATGTTTTTAATCTTTTATTCTATGTCCGTGTATAACAATATTTGTTCCATTATTTAGACATGATTAGCACAACATGTAGAATTTTTATCAATAATCTATGCAAGGTTGTTAGTACAATATGTTTACTGGTGTTATTTTAATAGGTACTGTTGTTATAGGCATAATTCTGAACAGTTTATATTTAATAACCATGTAAACGTACATTTTTTGACACAGTTGGTATTAAAAAGGAATGATTTCGTATAAAAATTATCATGCCTCTGGAAAAGCAATTTCCTTTAATGCTATTAAATGTCAAGAAAATCCCTAAGGAAGAATAAAAAAAATCATGTTTGGAAACGCTCTAGTTTGTTTTGATTTACCACGCTTTGACATAACATACTAAGTCATAACCGAAACGGGTAGACAGAGTGTTTATAGACTCTTTTTAATGCGATTATAAGACTGGCTATATACTTTAAGTTCAATGTTTGAATGGTATTTTTCAATCCCGTCTAACTCCAAATTATTTCATTTGCATTGATCTATTCTACCTCTAGCCAACTCCTGCTATTAGAAAATAAATATTCCCGCATAATGTTTGGCATTCTTGAACATAACGAAACAAATGTAATTTAAAATTAAAAAAATCATTGAGATTATAAAGAGTTTGTATTAAATTAAAGTAATAAATTTTCCTTTTTTTTAATTACGAATTAATTATTTTTAGCAAGCAACATTGCCACTTGTCACATTTGAATTTTTTGAGTAGCAACACCGAGAAGTTCTTTTTCTTTGCGAAGTTGTTAGAGACACGTGCGTCAATCACGCCGAAAACTCTAAAATAAGCAAAAATGAGTGAAGGAACGGCAACAATCCGTACTCGTAAATTCATGACCAACAGGTAAATGTGTTTTAAGTAAAGTTTAAGTTCATAATAGATAGTGATTACCCGTTCGTGCCCGCGTTACTATGACAGGTTATGTGACAACGCTTATGGTTTTCAGGTTGTTGGCGCGGAAGCAGATGGTCTGCGATGTGCTACATCCTGGAAAACCTACCGTCAGCAAAACGGAAATCCGTGAGAAGCTTGCGAAGATGTACAAAGTGACACCTGACGTAGTTTTCGTCTTCGGCTTCAAAACGAACTTCGGTGGTGGCAAATCGACTGGTTTCGCGTTGATCTATGACACATTGGATCTTGCCAAGAAGTTCGAGCCCAAACACAGACTTGCACGTCACGGTCTTTATGAAAAGAAGCGACCAACACGCAAACAGCGCAAGGAACGCAAGAACAGAATGAAGAAGGTGCGTGGTACCAAGAAATCCAAAGTAGGCGCGGCCTCCAAGAAGTGATGTGATGGTTAGGAATGTAAGTAAATAAAAACTCAAAAAAAACTAACTTTGTTTTTCTATTCACCCATTCACCTGGTCAATTCAGTTAGATTAGATTTTGCTCAAGACAAAACATTTATTTTGATTCTAGCTTCTGAAGTATTAGATCTATTTGTTGCTAAATAGTTTGTTATATTTTTATCATTGAATAGTTAGTAATTTGTTTATTTAAACATAAGCTAAAGCGGTTATTGCTTATTTGGTTTCGGAAGGGTCCAATGTTGATATATCTTTATGACAATACATTAGAAACTTTTAAAATTATTAGTATTTCCCGATGTTACACATATAAACCTTCTTCCTAAGTCACTATTTACCATCATCCTCTTTATTCTATTTCCGCAGGGTCAGCACAACAGGTTTTTATCCCCCACATAAGTATCATCCGTCACCTCAGTTATCACTCCCTTATTGATCATGTCACCTTTCACTCAACACATCCACCTCTTTCTAGGTCTACCTCTACCGGTGTACC
>DVQG01000818.1:0-12752 GCA_018231605.1 Papilio ambrax
AGTGCCGAGTAACATTACTTTTTAGTACATCGTACGTGTACTACCCAAGACTACCATTTTGGCGGCTTCAGGTGGCCGCTTTCTCTTTTGCCACCTTATGATATTAAAAAAAAATATATGCAAAGTAAATCATCGTTTTAAATCAATGGTTTGTTCAGGTAAGGTTAAGGAATAGGAAAACCCCGTAATAATCATAGGAAAATCGCTATTACTTGGTGATGATGAAGATCAGGCATTGTGGTTTCTTTACAAGCTTGCGTTGATTTCATTAAATTCTTTTTAATCTGTGGCTGATAGATCTTTCTTGTCAAAAATGTCAATGTCAAATTTAGTTAGCGAAATAATTTTTACTGTTGTGGACGTGTGGTTAAAAAATCATTTATTTATTCTTTGACTTGCGAAATTGTTTGTTTATTTCAAAGTTTTTCAATAATTTAGGATCCCATTTATTATATTGTTGTTATGGTATGAAGTGTCGTGGATTTCAAGTTGCATTCTACATCAGAACGTAGTCCTTGAAATTATAATCCGTAGGAGTATTTTGCATGTGTAAAATCTATGGCGTCATTATCGCTTCCACGAGTTCTCCAGCTAAAGAAGAATAGCCTGGATGCTGAGCGGGAACACTTCGAAAAGTTTCAGGTAAAATTTAATTTTGGTTATATGTATGTTATGTATCGAAAAACGACAGTTTCCCACTCTTGGTTTCTTATCACATTCACTGCAAAAAAATTCTATACCTACATCTAATCAAAGTAAAACATTAGCATCTTGATTCAGGCTTGTATAATTTTAGTTCATATGGTCAAATGTGACATAAAGAACTTGATACTGTTTTATTCATCTATTGTGATTAGTTGCATACAAATACATACATAACACACATAAACGATATTGTTATGAATCTATGAAGTGTTAGATGTGACCTAACATTCCTTATCTTACTCAAATACCCTTTTTATGTTTGTTTATAAAAGTGTTTTAAGAAAAAGTTTGTTTATATAAAGGTGTATCTGATATGTGTTATATATTTATCTACTTAATTCAATGTGACAAAAGGCAAGTACAGAATTTGCAAGGAAACCTTTTTTAAGTTTGGCTATAAGTAATAACATTTCTGAGAAAACATTGCATCTAAAATTAATAATTGGTTTATTATGTCTAAACAATAAGTAAATATTATATAATTAATCATAATATAAATCTATCAATGTGAAATTTGCCTGTAACAGAAGTATATAGAGTAATTAATTATAATGTTAATTTTTCATGTTATCGTTTAAAATCAAAACATAATTTGGGCAATGCATGTTATAAAATTTATAGCAGTCTCCTGCCTTTGTTATGTAAATAAGACATATTTACCACAGTGAAGATTAATACAGCAGATGTTATTGTAAAGATCATGTCCAAATATGATCACAATGTTTCATATAACAATTTAAGATTTACAGTGTTAAACTAATTGTTTTAAAGTTAGGAGAAATGCATCATTTCTCATTTAAAACTTAGGAGAAATAAGATGATCCAATTTTACAAAATTGTGCTTTTCCTTTCTTCTAAAATTTCAACTATCCAACTCTTCTAACATTCCAACTTGTAAATAGTCCAAGAATCAAATTATTGTAATTGTTTTATTTTGTATTTGCTTTGCTTTGTTAGCTTGACTAGATAGTAGCTAGATAAATAAAATCAATCCTCCGAAACTTAGATAATTTTAACATTTTTTTTTCTTTTCCAATCTTTATATAAAATGGCTGAAAATTCAGTTTTAGTAAACTGGCGAAGCCGAGTGTGGCGTTAGTTTTCCGTAATTTGTTATCAGGTACTGACAGATAAACCGATTGTTATGGAGAGTTGGAGTTTTCGATAAGCTATCGTATGCGCGGCCACTTGACAGTTTCGCTGCGATTCTAGATTTACACGCATTTCTGTGAATTCAATTTTCAATTATAAAAACGTTATCATTGTGAAATCTATACCGGAAATTGTTTTAAAGGTATGTTGAAAAGTTTTATTTTTGTGACTTTAGAATTATTTAGATTTATAACTGTAGAATAATTTCTGAATACAACATAACTGTGTCCTTAATGTCGTAATTTGATCATAGAGTTTTATTTTTCGCACTCGCGTTGTAATTCGTAATTAATGATTGCATTCATTTTGGAGGACTTTGGATGATGAGCTCGGTTTTCGCGATATTGCAAAAGTTATTTTTACATCAAAGTAATTTAAGGAATTACAAGTATTAAGTTTTCCTTGGCTTCAATGACACATAGACGGCCCATATAGATTATACGCGTATGTAATACCTATTAATATTAATTACTTTTATAAGTTCACAGTAAATTGATATTGTCCAAATTTTTCTTTTGTTGTTTTTTCTATATTGTTTGTGTGCTTATCTTTCGGCTGTATACTTACTGCTGGCTTTATTGCAAACCATAGCAGAGTGCAGAGCGTACAGCCCTGCTGTTGATTGTCGGCTTCCGGCGCGGTACCTCGCGCGGTTATCGTGCTCCACTTGCCTCGTTAGCTAACTCTGTATCGCCCGGATATTTTCATTTACACTACTATATGGGTATGAAACAAATAAAGTTTGGCAGAGGAAATAGAACAGGCATGTTCCACTTATACTAACTTTCTGGTTGGCATTTAACAAGCGAGAACTTTATAGAAACATCTTGCATCCTGCGTTTGCGACTGTCTCCGCATTTTGTCCCCAGCCGCCAGCAAACTAACTTGACGCAATGTCCCTTCTAGTTGTCAGCATTATATCTGCAGTTCCTCTTAGCAGATCATGCGACTCTGTGATTTTGCGCCCAGCAATATTTTTAATAGAGTTTCAGTTTCTGTGGCTATTCTAGCTCTATTCTAAATTGTTTGCATCACTCCTAACATCACTTGCATTAGAAGATAATATGCAATGTTCATATTTTAATATGTGCTGAATAACATTGAATTTTATCGGTCGAATATGAAAAATTATTAGAAAGTTAACAACCGATAACGAAATATTTTGATCGGTCGAGATAAGCGAGGTGTCTTTCAGATAGGAAGGTTAGTATGTTTTAATAAAAATATCTTTTCTCACTCATAAAATTATTGACGGAAATTTTTTTGTGTATAAATTCTAAATCCAATCTTCAAGAATCTCCGATCAAATTGTTAAAATTAAGCTCAATTCGTATCAAATTCGAATATTCATTAATGAAAAAAGACTGATACAAGTACAAGGCAGTTGAATGAAATTTGCTGTTATTCACTTTGCGTTATAAACTACAATGCAATTACGCTTTGTGTGTGTAATAAAAACACTGCACCTAGCGTAAGATGTTTTATAATCACGGTACCGTCTTAAAGAGGTTATTGACGTCATATGTATGTAACTTGCAGCCTCGATGCTTAGCGAACAACTAAATATTGTACGTTTTTGCTACAGGTTGCACTAACATCTTCATAAACCATACTCCAAGACGGTGTTCAAAAATGTTTTGTTGCAGTCATATTATTTTATAGTCAATGCTCATCGTCACAAGTCAATGAGAGTGAAAAAAATGATAGTTGTACCTACAAATATTGTTGTCTTATCTAATCTAGGATTTAGTATTTATATATTCTTGATTTCTATAAAACATGTAAAATCTTTGCCGCATCATTAACGCATTACAGATGCGTTGTTCACCTTCAACGTTTAAACAGCTGCGTCCCTTTTGTATCTGCCTTTACAATTTTTAAACAAACCAAATTCGCTGTTGGCAGTTTTTGCAACATCATTGTGAGCAGTTGCAATCTTTGATCAAAACCTATTACAGTTTTTAGTTACAGGAGAGATCTTATTGTATTTTTTTTGTTTGCTTACAAAAAATCTTTTACAATTGTGGTGTTAGTTTCTCTTATTACAAAAATTGTAAAATCATTTACCATAGACTTTTTACAATTAAAGCGGGCGCACATCTTTAATCAAACTATCGCACAACTGTTGTGCCATTCTTTCACAGAAAATTTAACTGTTTAGTTTCACAACAAAAATCGAGTAGTATGCGCACCTCCATGAAAGCTCATAGGAATCAAAGCGAGACTAAACAGTTGTGCGTTAGGTTACTTCCAGGTGTGCGCACGCTCTAATTCGTTCTTGTTTTAAGGTAATATTGACAGATTTATGCAATAACACAACAGTACAGTTTACGCCTTATGAGATATTTTGTATTCTACGCGTTCCCTTGCATTGTCATTTACATTGATGTACGTCGCCATTCGAATGCGAAAGTAAGTATACAAAAAATCCCACGTAACATAAAACATGCGTGATGGCATGTTTGAAAGAATATGGTAACGCGATGAGGCTAGGGATTACAAAACGTGAATCCAATCACTTTTAAAATAGTAAAAGGATACTTAGTTTAGTTATTAAGTATTTTTTAATGATTTATATGCAACCAAAAATACAAAGATGCAGTCTGTTTTATCTTATTAATGAAACTGTATTCCCACGTTCGAAATTTATTGAACTCTCACGATTTGTAAAATCTTATTCGAGTTGCCTTTTGCAGCGTAAACGGTAGAAAATGTGAGTCAACTTTCTATTGTGGTTTCCCACAGTACCGGCTGTGTTTGCTTGACGTTAGATGTAAATGAATAAACTTGGAACACAGATTGATTCAATACAGTTATATTGCTGTTCAGATTTGAATACTTAAGTCTTCATAAAAAAAAAAACTTCTAGAAGTCTGTCGAAATCACTTGACAGACTGATTTTATTGTCGTGCATTGATAGTGCACAAGTTTGCATCCTATAAAGACCAGTATATTTTGTAAGTAAATGTTTATAAACCAGTTGTGCTGAACACGTCGCGATAAAACGTATCATTTGTTATGAGAGTGTGTGGGAGATACGAGCTGCCGACCAGATGGGAAGTAGTTCGACGAGGCGGGTACGCTCTTCCGCTTTGCTTATAACATCAAAAACAGATGCACACATTTATTACTAAAATTTTGTACTGTGTGTATGCTGTTTGTTCCGAAGACCGGAGTGATAATTGTTGTAAAATAACTGTCGGATAAAGCCGAAAATCAGTAGAAAATTTGACGATGTTGACACTACCTGATGATCGACGTTACTATTGTAATAATCCAACAGACTAAAATTTTTCAATTATTGATGTCATTGTATTCGTTTCTTATATCAATTAATGCTCCATTTATAAAGTGTTGAATGGATTATTTAGTCTCGCGTCAGTGTTATGATTTTTTTTTTATTATTATATCTTGCTACCTAGATGTTGTTTACAATCGAACTGTTGTGTCAATCTATGGACTATTTTTGTACTAAAGAATGAAATGTCAGGCAAGTTATCACAGTTAATATTTTTTTTTAATTAGCACATTTGAGTGTAACTACAGAAGTTTTCACGTATCTTGCAGTCTGGTTACACCGGGTCGAAGGTTCCACATAATTTGTGCCACTTTTTCCGGCCACTTCACACGGCCGCGTGCGGACAACACCTATGTGGCTGTAACACAATCCACGGCTTATTTAGTGCATGAATATGCTATGTAGTATTGTTATAAATGTATGACGAAATAATTTCTACAGTTTAATGAAAAATCCTATTCTCAATATGCAGTTGCAGCTTATCCAATAACAATAGTACACTTATTGTTTTAACCTTAGATACTAATTACACCGTTAACAAGAAATGAATTCTAAAGAAATCGCTAATGAAGATAATTAAATTTAGTCAGGAGTGGTAATTTAGCACTCGACTCTCAACGTCAGCCTGTAATCCAAGCCCGGTCTCTAATCTGAGTTGCACTCGAATAACAAGTAACTTAATATTTCAATCGTCGTTGAGTAACGGTAAATTTTTCAAGTCGGCTATTTCATAGAAACTACGTTATTAAAATTCATCCAAATAGACAGTAAATGAGTTTTTTATAAGTTCAACATTTAAGATTGATTTAATTACTTTGTATGGGAGGCAGCGGAGGGAGTTTGTTTATTGCTACTGCGATCGTTAGTTGGCTATATATTACCAATGTCAAATGTTAGCCCGGTTAAACCAGTTACCTTCAGATTTAAATGAAAAGTTTAACTGTTCCTACAGTTACAACTATGCGTGTGTAGTTGTACAGTTAAAATTGTGCCTACACAAGCACAGTATTAACTATAATTCGACTGTTTTTTTAACTGAACGTGTATAGCCGCCTTTACTAATTGCGACATGGGAGTCCCACGATTAGCAACCAGTGTCTTGTTGCGAAATATACAAAGGAATGTTGCGAGACAGTCGTCCATTGTTACCTAACTCTGGTAACTTTACCTGGGATATTGTTACGTCTGTCTATACGCAATGAGATCTGTTTCAATAGTCTAATGTCGCAGCGAATCGATAATATGTAGTACACCCCTACAGACTATGTCAACCATATTTTAATATACTTTAATAAAAAATATCAAATGGTATCTTGCCAAAAATGTATGTGTTATTTCAAAACAGTTGATTATATCTAAAAAAAATGAAAACAATGGTATTTAGTACTCATAAGGCTTCTTCTATATGAATTCTGTTTTATCATCGATGTCAACATGGTGTCAATAAATTGTTTTATCACACTTTAATGGTTTTTTTTTTCTTCATAAAAGGTTCTTTATGTCATACCTTTAATAATGTAAAAACGTATTATGTGTATCGGATTAGTACGGTATTATTGTAAGTCTCGACTTAGAATATGGCTTCATATAATAATGCTTCGGAGTATATATAAAACAGGTTCTTAAAATTAAAAAAATGTTCTAAAAATCCAGGTATGAATAAAATCAAGTTATAATATGTTTTAATTCTGTTACGTTTGTTGTAGCGTGTAAAGGGTTCGCGTAAACGTCAGTTTCCTGATTTAGCCACCGCGTGGGATATGGGCATGTTATAAATTTGTTGATAGGTGTCCATGAATACCTAATCTTCTCGCAACTGCCGAGATTTATAAATCTTCATTCTCACTGCGCTTTTTTAAATTCTCAACGTTGGCGCTTTTTAACATCCGCGCTCATACAAGTCTCTAATACCACTAAGTTTTCGTTTTTCCAACGTTCGAAATGCAACAAAGCGTGGTAAAAAACTTTCGCCGTATAAATGCGCTACCGTATGAACAACATTTTTAGCGAGCGTAAAAAAAGTCCTTCTGTGAATAGGGGCCTAAGATACATTACCAATCTAGAAAAGTCAACTTTTTTACATTGAACACACGAGTGAATTTAAGATTTCATTTTCATAATTTCTTAATTTTCCGGTGTCCTCTTATTCAGCCTGACATGTTTACCCTAGTCCGACCAGCACGTAAAGCTAAACATCCATGAAATCTCTACTTATAAACTGGGTGCCTCCCACTTGCGTGTACCATATAACATTTGCCTCACGACTTAGCAAGTTAATATACCATTCGTTCAACTGAGGTAGAAGATACGAATCCTAAATCGTCATACCGTGAAATTACGAAATTAGTCAACATTAGTGAATAACTAAAATTACTCATTGTTTAGTGATTGTACTTTGGTTTGTACATATTATGGAGATTATATTTTACTTTCTGAAAACAAACAGTTAATTTTATGATATGCATCCGTAAGTTTCCATTGCCAGAATACCTGTACAAAAATGTATAGCCATCCCTCTCTTACTTATTGAAAAAAACAGAGACAATTATATGATCCCGTAAATGTCTGTTGGCAGTGGTAATCATTATTTCCAGCACAATCATATAACACCTGAACACCGTTCATAATGATTGTGAAATAAAACAATACTGATGGAGTCGGTCACTGATTGTTCGAGTTTCATTCAATGTTGCAATAATAATCGTATGAATTAACACGAGTATAGTCCGAAAAAGTTCTTTGACCCAGTGGACAAGTAAAATTATGATAACTCACTAGCGCCCTCTGTCAGTGTCAAAAATATCACAAGATCCGTACCGTCGTTTGCTTATCATGGTTTATTAAAAGGTTCTACGTAAATAGTTTCGGGGTCTCTTATCTAAAACTAATGTTTTTTTGTTACAGGTAATCACTTGGAATGCGTTTATGAAACATTTTGGTGAATAAAACTTAAATATTTGCATGAATTCTATATGTCAATACTATGACAATCATAATGTACAATTTTCTTCATATCTTTAACAACGACTTAATGTTTCTACTCTTATTTTAATCTACATATATGTGTTATTCCCCGCAGACGAATTCACAAGCATTCTTTTTTATTGTTTTGACAATATGTTGTTAAAAATGCTTATAACCTGATATAACCACCTATCATTCGTTACAATTATAAATTGTGTACTAACCTACGACAATAATACTATCATGCCAATATTATTACTTGGTACAGCTTTCCAAACAAGTTTTTATGGCACATTTTGTCTTTAACTTATAGCTCATTATAGAACGTCACATTTTTCTGTCTCGTTGGGAATGAGGGAAATTAAATTATATTATCTAATTAGCGCCACTGTCAATAAAGTGTCAAAAGTACACTGTATAAGTAGGACTGTAGTTGTTTTGTAATTTCTTCATAGCGTCTATACCAACGGGCCAGATAAACGTGATACACTATAGTTTACTACTAATCTAGTGAAGCATTTTGTTTGCATGTTTAATAACAAGACTAATATCTGGTTCGATAATACGTCTCATTGCAGCCGAGCACGAGAACATTAACTAATGCATGCCGCTGACCCCGCCTCCGCGCACTAACACCCAGCTATGGCCAACCCCACAGACAAACGCTTCCATCAGCTGGTGAGTGCATCTTCTATACAGCTTCTCTGATTTACGCTACCGAAACAACCCCACAAAAACATATTGTTATCCTCTTCTGCGCTTAGGATGAAAAGAGATAACAGCTTGAGCGTCGCCAGCTGATGATGCAGGCTAAGTCTAGAAGGGAGAATAGCTGTCCCCTTTTCCCTGGCGACGCCCATGGATAACAGTATGTTTTTTTGTAGGGATTTTCATAATATAGAGATTATCACGTTTGTAGTACTATACAGCATATAAAAAAGGGACAACACAACGCTGATCTCGCTCATATAAGATTCAATTTCGCGTAAATGCAAATTTTGACTGATTCAAAGTTTCTTGAAAGACATTGCACAATAACTTCCTCACACAGAGACGTTAATTTGTTAATTAAAGAATGGCTTCGTGTAGATTTATCATACTAAATTTCCACTAACCGTTTCCATTAAAGCAATAAGGGCCGTCTTTATTTACGGACTATCGCGTATATTTGCTATGTCAAAGTGTCATGCATTTACTACACAAAGAACAAGATGTGTCGGTCAGTTTACTTAAAATAACCTCACATAAATCTCAAGTTGCTTGCAGCTCTGATTCATAAGCGCCTTCGCTTACTAATAAGAACTTTGCTTTGTGCATGACTCATGACTTCTCAGTACATAGTCGCACAGATACTATATACATAGTGTGAAAAATAAACATTGATAAAAATTATATGCATGTTCTATTCCATAAATGTAACGTAGAAACTTAAAATTTTTTGTGAATAAGAACGAGGGTAGGTTCACACGGGGAAGCAAAGATTTTTATCGTACATAAATCTGTTCTGCTACCTCTGGTCTGTGTAAATAGACCCTAATGGAGGTAAGGTAACTGCCAGTCAGCAATTGATCGTTCGAGTGTCAATTTTTTTTTTCAATTAAAATATGATGTACGAAACTGGAATAAAAACAATTATGCATGCATCGGACGTAACTTAAACGACAATTAGTTAGAGTGGAAGTTTTTTTTCTGGAGGTTATTGCTCTTGAATTTTTTTATTATGCCATTAGAAACAAGTTTCCGTTTTTAGTATGAATGTAAACGATACATTGCAGTTAAACGATGTCAAGCGAAAAAACTAAAATACTTCGTTGTTGTCTCGTTATAATAATTAGTGAAAACCACTTTCCATTATCCACGTAACGGTTATTTAATAGTTTTTTTAACCTTAGAAGGGATAGAACAAGATAGAACTAATAGCGGCAATCAAAACACAAGCTAATATAATAAGTTACAGAATTTATGTAAATTAAATGTTTACTTTATGTTTTTGACTCGTTATTTTCCGCTGCGTAACTATATAACGCATGGATTAACCGGAATCCTTCTATTTGCATATAGAAACTATATTTTCCAATTGCCAAGATATTGAACAAGGATGTAGTGTAGGATAGATATGATAGTCCTTCAAAAAAACACTAAAACTAGACACTAGCTAAACTTATTCATTGAACATAGAATAAGACAAATAATTGATAAAGACCGACAGAAAAAAAAATTGAAGTCTGTTACATAATAATGATTCAATAGTACAGTATTTGTAAGATGTTTTTATTACAATTTTAGTTTGAAACAAATACATTAACATAAATAGTCAACCCGACCGTCCGCGAAGTTAGCGCATGCGCAGCTGTCTCGTTACCTCCGTAGTATGTATGTATTTATGTACGTACATAATGCGCAGGCGCAAACACATTTGCGTATGTATTAACATTTAAATTGTAAACAAAGCGAATATAGCAATTGTTCCAGAACATTTAAATTCATCACCGGAAATGATTTGCAAGGGTATTACAACGTTTTTGTAGAAACAAATGGCGAGTTCTGTTCCATTTTTATTCAGTGTATAATTTTCTGACATTGTTATTTTCTTACTGCATACAATATAAACTTTTTTTATCCCTGAACTCAAGGTAATGCTGTCTTAGTTACTATATATGGTGTATATGGTAAAAAAAATGCTACGGTGATGTTAAAGTGTGACACAAGATGTCATGTTATTTGTACCATAATTTACAATCTGCATCTTTCTCTACAGATGGTCGGCACAGTATGTACTATTACAGTCGTCTCTATCAGCTGTTCTATCTGTATTCATTTTCTTCTTAGGCATTCTTCTTTCACACAATTCATCCTTTCTTCCGTTTAGCTCTTTTACATTTCACATTAAATCTCACTTCTTTCATATCTTTGTCCTAATTAATTGGAGAATGTACTAGCATTAACTACATTACATAATCCGAAGCCGTTTCTGTTAATTACCTTGACCCTGTGCGCTCGGGAACTCGCCGTGGTTCAAATAAGGCTTCATTGTGTCCTCACTGTGTCGATTGCTCCTACATTATGGTAACAAATGCGGACTTATAATAGATCCTACCTTGAGATAGTATGCTAAGATATTATCTAAACGCCATTTTTGTGGGAAGGCTATTTATTTGTCGTCAAGCAAAGAAACTAAGAATCCGATAAAATGGCAACTTTTAGAGTGCCAAAGTAAAACGATGCTAAACAATTTTTACTGCGGACATCCTGAGAAAGACAACCTCATATAATTTTTTTACGAATGAGTGGGATTATAATATGTTTTTGTTCAGGTCTTTCGTCAGTGGAAACCAACGGTAATGGTTATTAATTACTGTAATAGAGCTACAAGCTTGCACATGCACTTGATAATTAAAATTCCATATGTATTACGTGCATCATTATGGTTATTGTTAGTTTACTGTTCGCAAATAAATATTTGATTCTTCTCCATACGTGGTATTAATAGTGTGGTAATGTAAACTTGTCTTGATACTGATACAAGGAATATAGAAAAGCTAGTATTGTCTACTCGATGTTCTAATGTTTTGATACATGTACAGTGTATTTTGTTTGAAACCCGTTTATCAAAAATGCTTCTTTTGTGAACGTTTTAGGCAGATTTTTAATATTGTAGAATTTTGCTAAATCTACAGGATTGGATCATTGGATCTTCATGTCTTCTATGTCACTTTTTAGCATTTTTTCACGTTACAGACACTAGCTATACAGAAAGCTATCAACGCTATCGAAACCCCGGTGAAGGAGAAACATGTTCGCAGCACAATCATCGGGACGTTCCAAGAGCAGAGCGCCGTCACGTATTGGGTAACACAAATATGATAAGTTTTATCCTTTTGACCTTAATTGTTATGTCACAGGCGCCAATCTTTAGTCATCATTTAGTAACCCGCACTTGGCCAGCGTGGTTGACTATGGCCTAGTCACCCTAACTCAGGGTAGGCTCCGAGCCCCTCGGTGGGGACGTATAGTGGCATGGTGATGGTGATGATGATGTGATGTTACACAACTTCTTTAATTCTACCTATACTCGTACATTACACTACTATATGTATAGGTTATGTATCTACATACATGTTGTATACTTGTTCCAAAACTCCATGGCAAGTCTCTTAAAGTTATGAAGCAGTAACAAAGGCAAGCATAAAGGTTTTCTAAATGTCCCCAATTACTGTTAATTATTTAATGAATCATTGACATGAAACTTTTCTATACAAATCGTGACAATTATATCGATTGCAGGATTTAATTTAACTTAACTGATATAAAATGAAAAATTAAAAACCCGTATTTATTTGTATTTATAAATTTTTGTTTAATAAAATGAAACGATTGATTGTCATACCCATAAATTATTAACTAGCTGTTCTCGTGCGACTTCATCCGCGTGAAATTATGAAAATTTTATTTTGTTGTTTTCATTTGTCGAATTATCAATAGCAAATGTCAAAATGACATGACATAACAAACCTTAGCAATCTTGCTTTCTTGATGTTGGCAGCAACTTATGATCTCCATCCCACATTAGGATTTTACCCAAAATATTTACCCCCTAAGTTTAATGGCGTGAAAATGTATAGCCTAAAGCGTG
>DVQG01000819.1:0-12746 GCA_018231605.1 Papilio ambrax
AATTCCTTCTTTAATAAAAAGCCTTACACTTACGACACGCTTTACGATTAAATTCGGTTTTTATAATTTCATGCGGATGAAGACGCACGGGAACAGCTAGTCGTTCAACGAAATCGTTTTGTACAAATGTATTGTTTTAAGTAATAGGAACCGCTACCAGCGTCTGTTGAATGTATGGAAGTCGGAATGCGGTAGCACTGGTGATGCCGTTACATCATACCTGAAATCTATACTTTTATACTAATATTGTAAAGAGAAAAGATTTGGATTTTTGGAGTTTTGTATGTATTGAAATAACTCAAAAACTACTAGACCGATTTCAAAAAATCTTTCACCATTAAAAAGCTACATTATCGCTAAGTAAAGTAGTCGAGCAACTTAATTTAAAAAGTAAAGAATAAGCGAGTAATTTGTAGATAATCTTACTAATATGAATGCGAAAAATAGGATGGATGGATATAAGTTTGTTGCCATATAAATTCAATAAGGCTACATATATCTGGATCAAATTAGAAACAGATAAAGACTTGTTTGGTTTAGACTCCTAACTTTTTTTTTTAAATTTTTAAGTTTTGATGATTTTTAATATTATACAAAACATGCAGTTTATCTATAATATAATTAAATATCTTCGTATTATAACAAGATAAAACTTATTTAAACTTTCGTGAGACATTTTATAATTAATTATTTACGGCTTACTCACGAATACTTTTTTCCGGTGACCAGTTTCAGACCCTGCGGGGGTCCTTCTTCAGGGCGAGGGTTACGGGAAAAAGTATACGTGAGTAAGCCGTAAATAATTAATTAAGATAAAACTTGTATGATAGCCATCACAAAAGCGTTACATTACAGTTGGTATTGTTGTCGTGTTCGCGTGACAAGCACCTTAGCTCTATTTAACACTACAACTTTACTATTCTATGCTACATTTCAAACCGGAAAAACATCAGTAACATATGTGCATTATAAATCGGTGAAAGGAAAAACCCAAGAACAAAAAAGTAATAAAAATGTCCTAGATGAAATGTCGCTGTTTTAATTACCTTTATTTACAATTTCTATTTACAGATTAGTTTATCGACATCCTATGAACGATACTGACAAGCGTATCCTAATACTATAAATGCGAAAGTTTTTACCGATAGATGGATGGATGTTTGTTAGAGTTTATAGCCTTGACGGCTAAACAAATCTCGATGAAAATTGGCATAGACGAAGAGAATAGTCTGGAGGAACATATAGGATACTACTTTTTTTTAATTCCAGATGAAGTCAATAGCGAAAGCTTGTTTAGTATATTACTTACATATCATAGTTTCTACCTATAGTTAGTTAACCGACTTTATTCTGAATATCAAACATAGGTGTGGGTTTAAAAGTTCATTACAAGGACGAATTATGTTTGTATTGTGTTATTTACTATTTTGAATACAAACAGTGATACCAGAGTTGGGATAATATTTGTGTGATAGTTGAAGTAAGGTGGCTCCCACCTCGTACCACGACGACCTTATGAACACAAACAGCACCTGAATCAACTCGTTCAGGACGATACCGAAAAGTGATTATTGATGCATAATACCTTAACATAAACTATGATATAACATTTTAAATCTTAAATGCATGATTTTTTAAAATACCATAATGTAAAACGAATAGTAAATTGAACGTACTCGTAGATTAAGAGAAAAATAAAAATAAAAAATGTTTTTTTTTTTAAATAGTCTATTGCGTAAGGAAGAAAAGATAGATGTATAAATACATGATCATGCATTTAACGGTTAAGTCATAAATTAACGATAGTTACTCTAATTACCTTAATATTATAATTCATACTACATTTATTTCACCAGTAACACAGAAGAATACACAGAAGTTACAGTTTCCTTCTTTTTTCCCCTTAGGAATGTACTCATTACGTGATCAGATACTCTTTGGTGTTTTTTGTGACAAAAATTTCTAATTTAAACTTTATTCATGAGTAATTTTTATCAAGGAAAATACGTATCAGACTTTGATGACACATAACCTAACGCTAAATCAATAAACATTATACATACCTTTTTTGAATAAAATTCTCAGTTATTTGCTTTCATTTATGATTCATTCATTATAATGAAATCCAACACTTTATGCGTCAATAAAATAACTTTATCTTATCTTTACAATACCTCCAAACCTCCAAAGCAACAACTTCTTATGTAACGTAAGATATTTTCAAATTATGTCAATGGTATGAGAATATAAAATCTCTGAGTCATACGATCGATCAATATGTACGTAAAAACCAGTGGATACCGAAACGTCAAATAAATGTAACGTATGCGACCGAGACCGACACCCTGATATACAATTTATATAGATAGTGTTGAGACATTGTTACACATCGCGTTAGGAACGTGTATGTGTTTGTGTGACCGTGTGGTGCATGGCTGTGTATGAGTGTAGCGCTTATCGCTCGGCAGGAAGTGGCTCGGTTTATTATTCGTGTCGTGCATGACGCGGTTGCGTGCGCCGGCGCGGCCGTCCTCGCTCCTGGACATTTTAAACGTCACATATACGACACTAACGGGACTTAACGATATCTCTCATTAACGGAGGACCCCAACTTAACTATAATCCTCCTTAACATATTATCACCTTTACTAACGTATGGTGAGATGTAATTGTCATTTAATATTTACATTTACATTATAAATGATCAGTACTTAACATTTTTATCGTTTACTACTGCAGCAAGTTAAATTCAGTTCGTTAAATTTCATCATGTATTGTATTTTTACCTAAAAGAAACCCCATATGTTACTTAAGTTCAGTGCGAAATCATTTACAATCTCAATTTCCGATGACCCACAAACTCCATGTTATCCTCAATGAAATTGTTGAATAGCAAATAATACTACTTATTTCTGAGTTTAAAAAAAAGCATTTGGTAGTATAGAAAATAAAAAATAATGAAGAAGCAGTTTATCAATGTTATGTTTGATTGGAGCGGCGTAGTGGTGGTGAACACGGGGCGCCGCAGTAGTGCAGCCAAGCACGAGTCCCTGGGAACGGGTTTGACGGGAGCGATTGCAGGTCAACAACTCTCCTCTCCTCACCTCACTGATACAAACAACACCTATCAGCCAGGATCCCGCCGACGTGCGCCGGCGCCGTTCTGTTCTTGCTTAGATCAATTAACATTGTAGAGATTACGCAGAATTCTATGATATATTACTGAGACTAGTTCTTAATTACAGTTGTGTTGCAGCACACGAGTAATATTTTAAATATTGAAATAATTTACTCAGTTCTATGAATACCAATTCTTTACTTTAATGGCAGTCATAGTTTTATGCATATGTAAACTGTCATGAAAAATATTTACTAATGTTATGTGCTATTGAAAACCCAGTTAAGGTTTTTCCTTTGTAACACGATCGGTCATTACAAAGATCATACGAACGCTGCAAACTTATTTGCGTTCGACATGTTTGTATTGAAAAGCAACAGTAGGCATGCACGTCAATAAATAGACGGCATCGTGTGGATAAAAACGTCTGTAAACGAGACGAGACCCATTTGCATTTGCACTTAGCGGGGCAACGGACAGCAAAAACATAAAAATAAATAAAAAGCCGCCGGTCCGTCAGCCGGAGATGTACTGACGCGAACTCACAGTGTTGACTTAGAAAACGAATGGATACGGTTAAACATGTGCATGTCATAAACGTTAGACATACATTAGTTTAATGTAACATTACTGATTGTAGCGAGAATACTGAGATAATTTATTTTTAGACAGGTCACCTTCTGTAACCAACGACCAATCTTTAAAATTTAATTTAAAGATTTATTCTAGCGAGTAGTAGAAGAGTTGTGATGTCTACAGAGAGTGCCGGATGAGGCAATCAGTACAAAGTGAGTCACACACATAGACGGCCGGCGGAGACCACGCGCGTCCCGGCCTATAATTGAGCCCCTATTCTATAATGTGGATGTTTACCCATTATGGATGTTACGATCTCTCATTCGCACTTACAACATTAGCCACTTTGTACTGTCGAGTGAAAGAGACCGATAAAGCGGAGAATAAACGATGAACTACGTCATACGTCGACTCGTTAGATATGTAGTAAATGTGATGGTGCCACTGGGTTGCAGCGAGAATAATCTTCGATAAATAAACTCTCTGTAATGAAACACGCAATGAACTACGCATGTTTGTAGACCTTTATAATTTTGCATTTAAATACTATGAAAGTTACCTACGATTTAAATCATTTATAGCTACGTTTAGTTTGTGACTTATAATGCTATTGTCAATATCTTACTAATATGCGAAAGTTTTGATGGATGTTTGTTAGAGTTTGTAGTCTAAACGGTTGAACGGATCTCGATTAAATTTGGCTTAGATGTAGAGCATAGTCTGGAAGAACACAAAGGCTACTTGCTTTTAATAATTCATAGCGGAGAAGGGAAGGTAGGAGTCGCGGATGAAAACTAGTTTATGTATAATTGATAAATTAAAGAAGCCTTATTAGTCTTATAGGTTATCGTCAAACGCACTCATCAGTAGCTTGTTGGCAATTATTTAAATAACGTAAATTAGCTATAGCAACTCATCAAATCAGATACGAACAGACAACTTCATGTATCTATCAGCCTTATGAAATAGTTACATTTGTAGGTAAAGTATTGGAGTCATGAATAAAAATTGAATAACAGTCCTTGATTTACTTTTGTTTCAAAAATTTATAAAGTTGATGATATGTTGATGTTACTTAAACCTCTCGTAATAATGAACTCTGGTATTGTTTTGACTCTTAAACCCATAGCTTTTTAGGACTGTTCGAGTTATGATTTCATACATACAAATCGAAGTTGATTTTGTTTTACAAAATTGTTAAAAGAATTCAATTAAAATTAAATAGAAGTAATTACGGAATGGCGTTGCTAATTAATTCGTTTGCTTGATCGGAAATCGGTTATTAAACCTTCATAGGAACGAATAATTTAAAATTTTGAAATTAATTGATTGAAAACGAATTACGTTTTCGTTTGAATTACCACTGAAGTAGTCAAAAGTGATTCAAGCTCTAATAAACATCATAATAGTCATAACACAATATATGTTTTGCGATTGACTGAAACAAACTAACGAGAAACGGTAAAGTTAGTTGATTCTATGTGTTCTAAAGATGTGCACAAGGAGGCCAGATTTCCTTTTCACTATGGAAGTAGTACGACTTGGAATAACTCTTGATCTAGTACGGAATAAATAAATGTATTTGAATCAAGACATTGATTAACTTGTGAAGGAATTCAATTGCAATTTGTAAAATTAAATGTTGTTTTAATTGAATTCGAAATTTAAAACTCAATATTGATAAAAAAAATTAGAGAAATTGTCTTTGACCGATTAAAGCTCATAATCATAAGATATTAAATAAATGTTTTCTCATTAACTTCAAGTTGAACCTTAATGACTTGGTCCTGTTTAAAGATTTCACATGTTTCATAACGAGTAATGTTCTTGTTACGTAATAAATATAGTTATAAGGCACACTCTCAGTAACTTGCTAACGTGCCTATTGTGTTAAATGCGTGTCCTCTTCAAACAATAGAGCAGTTTAAGCATTTGGGTCAAATAGTTACTTCTGATTTAAAGGACGTTTGCGTATTAGAAAACGACAAATGTACTCAAAATTTTGTTTACTGTTATTCTGATATAGAATATACACTCATAATTGGCAAATATATCCTTTGTTATTCTAAATATTACAGTCTCCCTTGCCCATCGGGTGTATTTACATTACTATGAGTTGATTGCTTTTTTGAAACAAAGCAAGAGGTTTCTAATACTGGTGCGTTAATTACAAAGACACTACCGTCAACCTTATTGTGGATAACTCGACGAACTCTATCGTAACTGTATTTTATTATATACTACTACATAATAATTTTGTATCCTTTACTTGCCGTGTGACAAGAATTCATATTAAAACGTGTACTTTTTTAGAACGAGTGTTCTCTCTATTCTAGAAACTCGAGGACAGATGCGAAAAAAGTAAAAGTCATGCAATCATACAGCTTTCAGCTCTGTGTCAAACTGGACTTGAAGAAATATTTGGATTTGGGAATTGATGTGATGATTTGACAACGAATTCACATTTATTATTAATGTTCAACTGCAAAAATGTCGATCTGTTTCACGGGTGACTGGACATATCGTCGTATTTCTGTTGCGTTTCTTTCTACGTCACGTCACGTTGCACGTCCATACAACGATAAGCGCACCTTATCTTACATAAATTGTTCAATAAAATTTACATCAGCGCCGATATTTCACCCAATCTGCGGCGCAATTCTTATTTATAACCATTTTTTTCCTTAGATATAATTTGTAAACAAGCAAAACGTATCCTTGTTGTGCAGTCTTAAAGCTTAATTTCCTTAGCATTTTTGGTTCTAATTTGATAAGTGCTACTGAATTTAAAGGATAATTTTGTCAGTAAGCAGTAACTTATTATAATACTTCTTGATGTCAGGTGGTAGAGCACCAATACAATCTCAATCGATGCGTACCAAAATAGCCAAAAGAATTTTAATAACTCAGGCAAAGTTGTTATCGCCTCGCCTATTACATTTACTACGCTAATTATACTAGTTACTTTAAATAAAAAGTATTTTAAATGACATCAACGCCCTATGGTATTTAAACAATTTCACATGTGTTAACGCAGTTTTAAGTAAAGTTTTTATTAATTTGAGTGTAACCAGAGACCCGTCAACGAGCCTCATTGTACCCGACTGTACATTAACACCCCAACAAGAAAAAAAGATGTAAAACGTTTTACACAGCGCAACAGATGTTTTACTTTTGAGAAAAGCCACGGCTAAAACAAACAAAGTATTCCTTTTGACTCGGTTTATTTAATTTGCCCGCAGATCTTAGCGTATTGGTAAATAGGCGAGTGTATGCCTTACCGATGGTCGGTTATAAACATTGAAACATATTGGGAGCATTGGCTGTGTGCCATCGCAGTAACCGTGATGCGAACGAGCGGCTCCGGCGCGCTCGGCTGGAGGCGCACGCGCACGCGCAAACACGCAACGAGTAAAGCAGCGTACGCACGTACGAACACGAATATTTACCTCCTACCTAAGTTTGTCATAGTCATTCACGTTTTTATGTGTTTTGATAGATGGACATGTTTGACAGTCATTCTATCTTGTTAGTGGTAGTCGTTGCGTGTCGTGTAATGCATCAAAATTATTGATCGTACGTGCGCACGCGACTTAACGTCTTGTAGAACTATACCAGCTCTTTTTGCGTTAACTTGTGAGAATACGATTTCACCGGGAAACAGCGGTAAGCGCCTTTCGCTCTTTCCGGCACTACACGCGTATCAGCATAAAGTTGTACCACTTCCCAATGACCTTTGTTAGATATTGGTTTGCAAGAACATTTTCTTTACAGTAGTGATTGATAATTTCTATTTACATATAGAAACGTAATAACAGAAAAGTACCTAATTCTAGCAGTAAATCAACTTGCATGTGAACTGTTTGATCAGAAGATCATAAATTGGGTTACTAGTTCTAAATTTGTTAACAAGCAAATACTTACTCCATTTTATTAGTGGTGCCCTGAAGCTTTATGTTGCATTTGTCTCTTAAACCTGCACAAATAAACCCTTCATTATTTGGCGTGTTACATCAGTCATTACATAAACCAAACAATTTTAGTAAAAAATTAAATTTATTTTTAAAACGCCAAAATACAACTTCTTCGAATTCATTCAACATACATAATTATAAATGAGTAATGTCACACACTGCGTGTTTTTTTCATTCAAGCTTTTTTAGCATTTGTAAATAAGTGTGGTGCAAGCCAAGAATTGGTACGCACATTCATATCGGCATTGAACTTTGCGCTCGAAACATCCACACCAACACGCTGACATACATTTGGCAAATTACCAACTTCACTAAGCTCAATCGACTCTACACAAAGCTCGGTTGGAGTTCGCACGCCTATAAATATGGCGACAGAATTTCTAAGCGGAATTTCGGGAAGTATTACAATGAGGGTTGCGTCGCGTCGCCCCAAAAGAGGACACGTGTATGTCGCATGTTTTATGAATACGAATTTTGCCACATTCCGCCATTACATTATAAAAATAGAATTATTTCCTAAAATAACAAAGGCCGCGTGATCATGATAAACACCGATAAATTAGGTTCTTATATGCACAGTAAAATACCCTGAGTAAAAGCAACTTGTTACGATTTTACAACTATAGTATTAAATGGGATTTCAAGCAACTGTGCAAATGAACATATGCACAAGGAAATAAAAACTTTGTCGTTAAGAATATAAGTTTATACTTAGGAATGGCGTAGTTACGTATTCATGAACATGACTCAACACAATTGTACCGCAAGAACAATAGATTATCTCATGTAAAGTTGCAATTTGACGAATTAGGCAAGATTGGCAAACAAAAAGAAACATTTTATAGTTATTCTAATAAGTTTTAATAAGGACATGTGTAAAGAAAAGCTTGATGTGGTCCAAAATTGGACGAATACTGAAACATCGAAAAACAGGTTATGTAGAATGGTTTAGGTAAATTTTTCTGTGCTGCAGTTCGAAGCGCATTTTTTAATCCCGGTCTAATAGAACTTACTTACTGGTTTTTTTTTAAAAAATGAAAGAAGATTGTGCGAAGTGAAGCGTGACGAAGTGGTGTTACCAAGATTTTATGCTCCTTAATTATTCCGTATCACCGTTTCCACGCGTAAGCGTTTCACCGGCCATCGGGTGAACGTCTTAATTGTCTCCTCTTTTAATATCATAAAAAAGTAACGAGATAAAAATTTAATTGGTTATAAGTATCGTTCAAGCGTTGGCTATAAAATTGCAAACATTGTGAATTAACAGTTGAAATTGTTGTATAATTTCACTTTCAGGCACGTCGCGGGCGTAGCGTCGGCCGGCAACCGGCATCGCATGTCGCCGCGCTCGTAGCGCCACACGCACGCAAAAATATTATACATTTATATTAACGAGTTGCACCAAACAAGTACCGTGATATACAATTCGTTATAGTTTCACTTCTGACGACGGTACGTATAACTTGTGTCTGTTAATACTCATCTGGTACAATCGCGATAAACAGGCGACCTCAGTATGGAGATATGTAGTAATAACCTTGTAAAAACTTTTTAAACACGACAAATCTATTTGTATTTGGATAGAAATGTTTAAAGAGAAGAAATCATTCTGCAGTGAAAACTATAAGTAATATATGACCTGACCAACGCCATGTTTGGTTAATTCACTCATTACTCAATCATGAAGCTATAGCTATCCATTACAGTGCATCCGTTTTATAAGCGTAAGGTTCAAACATCAAAAAATCTAATTCAGTATACAAATGATAGAGTGCAACAGTGTATAAATCAGCTGCGGTCAAAGAGCAACGCATTCCCGAGCGGAAGTCAACTGTCGATGGATGCGCCCGCCTCCATAAATATAAATGTTTATGATACCTAACTGGCCAGACACATATGCACATATATTACGTGTAGTGTTTGACTCTGCGGCCGCGGATGTGTACACCAACGGATCATACTACGTTTATCACACGCGATACGCGTTGAATTAAATCCATTGTCAGGACAAGCATTATGTTTAGTGCCAACTATATATACGTTTAAATTTACACTTCGTTATATACTAATATAATAAAGACAAAAAATATTGAACATTAAGCACCATTAAAAGTTATTTGTACTGCTGTCTCTTCCCCTAAGTTGCGTAGAAAAAGAAGATAGAAAAGTAATGGGAAGGGAATCAATGTGTTATAATTCACTAGATAAAGGTTCAATGTGGATGGAGATGTTTTATACTAAGTACCTATAACAGCGCCTCTCATAGTGCCAATTTGAAATCCCTAACCTTTATCTATAAATCCCTTGAAATTTGTTATTGAAGAGGAAATAAATTAACATTTATTTGATATCACATCTCGTTGTCATGCGTTGTAACTTTACTTTGCATATCAACGACAATGCCTAAGTTATTTAAGAAGTAAACATGTACAGATGGTTTGTACGCAGGGCCGTGGCTTGTGTCAGTCATTTGTAATGCTTCTTTTTATTAAATATTCTTAAAAATGTAAAATGATCGAACGGAAGCTGACTAAAAGGAAACCTGCTCAACACGTGGCTGCATTTCACGTCGCGTCCCCGAACTGTGGCGAGCACAATGCACGTCTCTCACTTTGTTATTGTGTCGTTCACAGCTCGCACCGAGCACGTGTGGCTCATCCCACCCGCCGTCTCATCTCATTCAAACAATATCAGATCTTATTCAAATCCGTTTAAGATTTATTGTCGCAGTCGTAAATTTCGTCGTTAACAAAAATGTAACAGATATCACATACTTATATTCCAATATAGAAAGTTCTTTTTGCTTTGAGGACAACGCTAATGAAGTAAAATATGCGGCCATTGTAAAGGAACGCTATACCGAGAACACCAAAGGAGCAAAGTCCTCCATTGTATGAACCATTATCATACACTCGACTAAATCAGGTCGGCAAATGAGCGTTTTACGAGGAAAGTCGTTTGTACTATGTAACATTATGTTCAAAGAGAACATCTTAATATTATAATTAGCGTAACTTCCTGTTTGCGAATTTAGCATTTATGCAAAGTCATTAAGAAACACATCTGCATTACTTCCGAATAATACCGTACTCTTCTTCCTATTTTTCTCGCCATCCTTAGACCTCCTAGGTTTCTTCTTTTATGGTTTTTTTTTGCAACTTTTCTCAATCATACTTCATACTAATATTATAAATGCACAAGTTTAGATGGATGGATGGATGTTAAAGTTAAAGTTTGTAGCCTAAACGGCTGAACGGATTTCGATGAAATTTGGTATGGTTGGAGAGGATAGTGTGGAAGAACACTTTCATATACTCGCTTTTGTTTTTTTTTAATTCCACGTGAACGGAGTCGCGGGTGAAAGCTAGTGTTGTGATAATTTAAGACATAGGTACCTGCATTCGCTATATAACAGTACATCTAAGCCACATGCGTCACCTCAAAGTATTATACAATAATTAATTGTCTAGTAAGAAAGTTCTAGTTAATGAAAATGACACCAGTTTCGTATTAAATAAAGTAAGGAAAGACATAAAACGTTAGCAATACGTGTCATCGTTTTCAGAAGATATAGCGATATCGCTGGGTAAAACTGGCGCGCCTTGTTGGGTGCAAGTAATGCAAGTCAAGGTGGGCGTTTGCGCAACTTCACAAGGACTAAGCAGCCGCCACGCTGCAGTACCAGTTTAGGACGACATCCTACTGCACAACTAGTTTACTGCTAGGAAACTGGACAAAAAACCAAATTCTTTTTAGAACCTAGCATAACAAAGTAACATACATACTTAGGTCAGTATTTCAAATATTGTATTGCGCAAACATTTCATTGTTTTCGTTGTGGAGATTTTTACTGTTTTCATCTTGGTAAAATACCATAGTATTTCTCGATTTTTTTAATTTGGTTTTCGACCTCCGTGACCCCTTTGCCGCTAGTGCATCTGCGTGGAACGGCGTCAGTCTCTTTGATCATAAAATAGCCCAGCCTAATTACTAGGAACTAAGAACTTGAAGTCATTTAAATTCCTAGACATGATAGACAATGAAATTAGTAATAAGTTTAACGAGGGTTTAAGTTATTTTTAATATGATTATCTTAAAAATAAACGCTATAATTTACCAGTAGCTCGAAATAGGTAACATTTTATTTATTAATTCTTTGGGTCTTCTATGGCTTTACCCCTTTATAATCTTAGGTCAACGAAACGATATAATTAATAATAACTAATGAAGAAAACAGATACATGTTCACAGGGATTTTGTCTTCGGAAATAATGACATAAATTACATTAATCTGGTTATGTTATGCAAGATATTTGATGTCTCGGAACATTATAACACTAAATTATTATATAAATTGACCAGCTTTAGAGTGGGCGGCTAGTTTTCTAGACAGCGGCGGTCTATTGGGCCTGGAATTAAAACACGTTCAATTCATGCTCTCGAAACATAGCAAAGGCTGTTCGGCCTACGGCTTGCACAACACGGGCGAGGACACCGAGCTTCACGGCTCCCGGTGCGCACTTTACATAACACAGCACCGCGCACGAGTACAGCCGAGGACATTTATTTCCTACCCATTTTGGTAAATATCATGTGACGCTCGCAATGCAATTTGGTTGAAAAATTACATATGTGCTTGACTTTGCTATAGGCTATGGTATTCTATCCAAAGTGGGAAATAAATAATTCTTGACCGTACCCTAGATAAAGGCGAAGCTGTGTGCCACAGAAACAACATCGCCTTTATCTAGGCTTCGTCTACGTCACGAGTGTTATAAATGGTTCATGTATGAGTGCTATTACGCGTACATTTATATAAAACGTTAATACATTGTTCTTGTAAACTACCGTAGAAGTAAAACAACAAATTGTAGCTGTACAAAATACACCGGGTCTCTGAAAACGACTGATGCAAACAGTATCCTAACACTCATGAAGATGATATTCAATTTTTACAAACACAACTGCCCCGCACAGCCGTTTGTGGAACGGTCTGTCATCGGCGGTATTTCCAAGCCAATACGACTTAGGGTCCTTCAAAAAACAATTTCCTCAAAGGCCGGCAACGCATCTGTTCC
>DVQG01000820.1:0-12744 GCA_018231605.1 Papilio ambrax
AGAGCACTGGTCTCGTAAACCAGGGGTCGTGAGTTCAATCCTCACAGGAGGCATCTTGACTTACTGTTTTTTTTTATAACCTTATTATACCAAACCTAAGAAAGTTCAACTTTTAAAAAAATGTATCATTTTGCATTGATACATTTTTAATTTCAAAACATGTTTACGTCGTTTAGTCATTTTTGTATTTTTAAATTTTGTGTTGGTACCAAAGTTCTACACTAGATGGCGTTATAAGTAATGCTTAATACTCAAAAGGTTTGATAACATTTTTTTTAAATATCAGGTTTACGCTTTATTATATTAGTAAAGATAATATTTATACATTATAAACAGGCACATAGGAAGCGTGTCTGTTACCACTAGTCCAGGGCGCACAAAGTCGGGATGTCATGTCCGCTTCCCGCGCTAACTTGGCACACCGCCAAGCTATTCCGTGTCAAACTTTCCATTTGTTTCAATTCGATTTCACAGAAACAAAAGATTTTAACTAATGTCTGCCAAAAAGAAAGCATAGTCACACGGAGAGCTTAAAAACAAACACTATACAAACGTACAAACGTAGCCTATAAGTCCCGCCCCTTTATGCCCTTATTTAGCCAGGAGAAGTCTGACGCAATCCCTAATCAATGAACGCACCTTTTGCCAAGCCCTTTAATAAAAGTATACGCATCGCGTTCTAACATTGATGTTATGAAAGAGATGACAAATGGTTTATATTTAAATTGATGTGAATTGAATGCAGAGGGTTGGCACAATTGCACTCTCACTGCTCCGGAACAAATTGTTTGCCAAATCGATTAATGCGCAAGTTCCGAATGTTATTTATGTGTTTTGCATAGGACTATAATTATCACTGCTTTCTCTATCAACATTTTACTTTGTATGCTGAATAAAAAGTCAAAAGTCATAATGCAGGCTTTGCTCCTGATGAAAAGACTAAATATGAACATTATTGCAGACGCGTTTACTAAAACACAAATGTGTTGGCAAACTTTTATTTTCACTACTAGAAAGAGATAAGTGACATAGAAGATAGGTTAACCTGGAGGACGAAATCCAGGTAACCAATCCTGATACGTACCTTGTACTAGTATCCAGGTACGGGAGGAGATAAGGATGGGGAGATGATTAAGCAAATGTAATCGATATTTGTATGTATACTGCTGTTTATGACTTTTCCATCCAATTCAGCCTAAATTGTTGTTTCACTTGACATTAACTGATGCCAAAATAAATGTTTTTCCTATGAAATTACGTCATTAAAATACGAAGTTATCTGGGCTAATTAAAATTTCCGAATCCTCGTGGAAGTTATAAAATGGACGTGTGAATTCGAGAATAACTCAACGTCTCACTTGGATTGTCGCCAACTGTTACAACTCTTTAATATATCTTCGAATTACATATATTTTTTTTTATTTTTATATATACCTACTACAACAATAGACAGAGGAAATGGTTCAAGGAACGAACTATCAACTGAAATTAAATTCTTCTATGTCTCTTATAGTTGCCAATTCAAAACTTAAGATGAAAAGTTGTAAAGCCAGTTGAAACTATACTTCGTTTCCACTATCGCTGTAGAAAATTTACGTGTATGCTGTCTCGTTTTATGTAAAGAGAACGATAGAGACGTCAATATTTTCTGCACATATACAGCCCAGGAAATAAATAATAGAATTGAATTCACAAAATAAGAAATCTGTATTCAGGCATATCTAAATCGAAATTTATGATCGCATGTAACTGCCGTAAAGTATTATTAAATTTTTCTTGTATTACATAATATTTAAACATTATAAAGAATGCCTGGAAATCTGAATATATAAGTTTTCGCTATGTTGAAAAAGTTTTACATTTATTTTAAGAGATAATTGTAAAATCGCGTAGCAATTCTTGAATATATAGAAAACAGGAATATTAATATGTGTTTTTTACTTGAAACGCTTTAGTTAAATAATAATTTTATGCATACAGAAAACATAAACATACAACAACACTAATCCGCAGGGCCTCCCCGAAGAGGAAACTAAAAGATTCCTATTTCATTTTTTTTCATCACTTCGTATATTAAAAAAAAATAGTAGTTAAGGTTTTTTGCTGTATTTACTAGTTATGTTTTTTTGTTTTTCATTTGGTTTGTATACTATGTTTTTCTTCATTTCATTGTAATTTTGCATGCTAATATGTATAAATGATTAAAAGGTGCTACCACTATAAACCACGTAAGTGATTTGACGGGAATGACTTATGTAACCATGTTATAATATTTTGGAAATAAAGAAATAAAAAAAATATTGATTCCATATCAAGTTTTACTTTGGGGATATCCCGGTGCGAGGCCTGATACAGTATTTTTACAGTTTAACTCATTTCTTTGGGCTGGGGGTTTAAGGGGGCATATCACGTTTCTTGCCCCGTGCAGCCTTCTACCGAAAGTTCCAGAAAAAGCCAACAACGTGACCGGCTTACAAACTTTACTCGTTTCTTTAACTCCTCACGTTTCTGCCCTTTTCGGTTACAGTTTACGCAATTTTTCTTGTGGTAAAGTTTCGTTTGACGACAATCCGTAGTTTTATATGGCTTCTGATTGTTTTCTTAATGCTGAAAAACTTTGAAACTTGGAACTTTAAAATTGTTTTGTTACAAGACGGTATTGTTTTGATGAACAATCAATTTTGCCATGAAGATCATGATGTTGAGATTAAAGAATGCTCCTAAGTCTAGTTCGATAGTCTGATCACTAAATCTGACTGAACTCTGTACAATCTGATGATAATCTACCACGACGAGAACCTTTAAAGTGAGACGTTTGTGCTTCAACGATCCATCAGTTACGACTCCTAGCAGTCATCAAATTTGGTTACCAAAGCACGTGCAAACATAACTAGTACTTCAGCAAAGTGTATAGTGCTTGTTATTCGTGTTACATCGCGGGTGGGGTGCAGGGTGGTAACCTCCCTAGCTCCACATGACACGTCTGTAAGCTCTCAAGTCACGTCTATCGGCCAGTTGTTATTCCAGTAGCGTAGTGCGCAAGTTGTGTGGACAAGGACGCATGCCAGTCGACTCCAGCTGAACGGACGCTGACGCGACTGGTTCATTGACAGTGAATCAACATTTAAAATATATGTAAAGGACTGGTAGGTTTGATCGACGAAGTACCATGAACAGACAAGAGGAAATCGTATTCTAATGAAAGAATCATTATATGCTTTGTTTAACAAGGAAATCCAATTCTAGTACTCTATATTTTTTTTAAGTAGACGTGATGCTAGAAAAGCGAAGTTCTTCTGTTTATCTTCTCCTTTGTCCCCTAGTTATCATTGTAACCCAATTGAACTGTTAGTCGCAAGTCGTTTTGCCGAGTCGCAAGTGGTCGTACTGACGCTCGTCTGCTGAGCACCATGGCTAGTGCGTCACGTTGCGGAATCACAAATAAGCAGTATGTAAGCTGTGCACGTACATGCTGGAGCACGCTGCGAGCCTGCCAGCGTATTGCCTTGCCACGTTACACTACCTTAGTGATAGGAGGTAGCGGGTGTTGACGCTTGTAGCGGTTATAATTGGAGGTAAAATAGAAAAGTATACAGTATTTAGAAGCACAATTATAAGTATGTTACATTTATGTAACGTAAACATTAAGGTCTGTATCTAGATGTTAATATAAAATCTATTTAATTATGTTCCGAAGATATTCTCATGACCACATCATCTTTATAGATAAATTTAAAAGTGAGCTCAATCCGCTGCTGAAGCTAATTTATGTTGCAATTAGCAATACTTCCGCGTCCATCGCACACGCTCATTGTCCTAATCTGGTTACGGTCGGTGCGGCGGCGGTAATGCAATTACTATTCTAGTACACAACAAGGTCGCTTGCTCGCCTCTGACGTCACGCATTGTGTGTCGTTGACGCAATGTTGTCACCGTTGCCAAATTTAGGCTGACATGTTTATGTAATTGTTGACTTCATAGTGACATGCTTTGTTTGTGAACTGCCCACTTATTAACTGAGAAGACTAACTTCATATAATTGCAGTTTGATACAAAATTGTTAAATCGCATTGTAACCGCACCCTTAACTTGGCACGCCACCAACACTAATCCTCACAGAATAATGGGATTTCTTCTTTTACGAGCCTAGCGGTCCGATGGACTCGAAAATGCCCCATCGCGATAATAGAGTGATTTCCAACTTTATTTTAACGAGTTTTTACACATACTTTTTTTCTTATTGGACACGTGATGTTTCCGTGGTAAGATTGTTATCGAGCAGAATGTTGAATTGATAAGAAGTCGGTAAAAAGAATAACGATCACTGCGAGTCAGCGAATGTCAAAATTTTGAACAGACGTAATTTACAATTTCCTTTCAAATATCATTTTATCAACTAATCTTGCACAATACAAGGCGCATGTATTTTATTTTCCTCATCGTTTGGCTGATGCAATCGCGACACGTCAGATTTTTAGATAAAGGTTTCCAGCAAAGGAATAAAGTCAACGAATGACAAACTCTAATACCTAATTGACATAGACTTGATTACAAAGACAAATTTTGATAGCATTTCATCAGCGTTGAAACCTGCGAGTCTGCATATGACTTTTGATTGATGGCTCGCGATGTCACGTGGCTGTGACGCGTGTCACGCTCGTGCGACACGTTGCCGTGATGCAGCGATAGCTCAGGAATGCAGCGTGCTAGCGTGACGGCGTGACTGTTGTCAGCGTGTCCGAGTGGCTATCGCGCGGCCTTGGCATTGGCACAGGCGTTGCGCGCTCGACCGTGCTAATGCACACATCTATTGCTGCGTGTTTCACTAACACGTCGATAGTTTACTCTATTAACAGTATTTTTAACTCTATTGCTTACTTGTAATTTATGGTTTGTTTTGAAAGATTACAAGCTACGCTATGCAATTCTGTATTTATTAGTTTTATAATTTATGACTATTTTACTGTCTATTGTTTGTATATTCTTTGTTGTTAAATACACATCTCGATGGAATGCTGGGCTGTTCAGTTGTATGAGCTCTAAAGTTTCAGTTAGAAAATTGGAAAAATTTACGCATTTGTCTTCAAGAGGCACGTTTGTTATGTTGACATGCCAACATTTTAGTAGACATACAGAAAGCTGTGCGTACACCTAAATGTGTACCTTAGACAATACGTTTTGTATAGATCATGGGTTTTCCATGTGGCAAGGGACGCGGATAAAATATGTTTATATCGTCATATGAAGAATGTACGATCGTAACTGTTTCTGAGTGGGAATTTCCAGCAGTAACTTTGCTATAAGTTTGAGAATAGCTTCAGCGTCACGAAGCTTTTCTAATGCTGACGAGATAAATCAATCATTATAAATGAAGCTGGGTAGTACCAGGACCTTATAAAAGCCACTGATTAAATTTGACTAGAGAATGAGGTTTCAGAAGCACCTTTTTGGTCCTAACTAAGATTTCGTTCTTAGCTGACAAGGCTTTTTCTGGTAGTTGCGAATGTTGAGTAACGATAGTCTATTAAATTAAAAAATATTACATGTGGACTTTTCTATTGACATACCCGTGAGATATTTGAAATTTTCTTTGTCATCGCTTAGTATATCGCGTGATTTCTCCATGTATTGAAACATGTTTAATGTACATTTGTACACGAACATGTTATCCGGCCTCTACATTCGGTCACGACCAACGACTCACTGAGTCATCGGCGCAAACAATTTATTTGATTATTCACTTGCGCTCTATTTGAACTATGGATCTATTTTCAACTCAGTTTTTGCTACGCTTGTCGCCTACACAGTAGCTTTGTTTACGTTTAATATTATATCTTTCTCAAATCTATTGTTTTTATAACGATTTCTTGCTAACTTCATATCATTGACAGATTCTGTCCAAGTTCTCCAATACCTCTTAGTCTTCTTCGTTCAAAATATGTACGGTATATTTGAATATTAAACATTTTTAATAAATCTTATTCGAAGGGTAGCTGTTCCCGTGCGGCTTGATCTGCATGTATTTATAAAAACTTTATTTTATTGTTTACCTTTGTCAAATACTCAAATGATAACGAATGCTTTTGACATGGGATACCAATTACTGTACCATGGCAATTTTGCTTCCTTGATGTTGGTAGCTTGTAGTTTTATGGTCCCTTTCCCACATGGTTTTATCTAATTTATTTACCCCCTAAGTAAAATAGCCTAAAAATATGTAACCTAAAGTGTGTCGTAAGTGCAGGGTTTTTTTATTAAAGAAAGAATTATTCAAGAATATGCTGTGATCGCTGACATCCTACGCTACAAAGAAATGTGTGTTTACGCTTTAGTATAGTAATATATTATAGAAGTGTAGATTAAATGTTTCGTGTGTTATTCAGATTTTTTTCAATATACTTGCAGACAATTATTGTATAGAATTTTTGTGATTTTCCTGAAGAGTACATAGTTAAACCGTTCTTTGATAGCATCTGTTCCCATGATCGCTCCACGTGTAGATGCGATCGTTAAATGTTTAAGCAATCGCTTGACTCGCCACACTTGTGTTCCATTGTTACCTCTGGTGCTGCACTCCGCAGTCGCGGCACGCACCTCGCTAACTATTCTATGTCTACACACTCTTTGTCTCTGCCAAGGTCGGCTCTGACTCATATGTATATTGCAAATTGAATCTTATTACTACGATGATAGTGTCCTGTCCTATTATATCCAACGAAGGAGGAAAAGGCGTCAAGGACAGTCATGTTATCTTTAAAAGCTAGCATATTTTATGCGCACATGTTCCATTCTGAAGTCGTTAGTATTTAAATTTTTAGTTACAATTATTATGTATCGGCTATTACAGGAAAAGAATGACAGAATATACAGGTTTCATTAATCTATATTGTTTATTTTATGGTATTTTACAAAAGATGTTGAATCAATTTTTCTAGAATGTACCAGGCACGCAGAAGTGTGTATGTTGCGCAAGGTTGTATTGGTGTTGCAAACCGCATTCGTAGATTCGGTTCGATTGAGGTCCTGCTGCAAGACGCATGCCGCGCATAACGGACTGCGCCCGCCGCTGCCGCCGCCGCCGCCGCGTCGCCGCCGGACGTGCTCCACATAATGCAACCACTGCCTTGTATCAACCACTCGTGTTGCATACTACGTAGTTATTTACATCCGCTTAGCATCTCGAACAAGACTTGAAGTTGTAGTTAAAGCTATAGCGTTCTCGACATATAAACTTGAATGATATTAGTTGTTCCTTTTGCTATTGGAATAAGATCTTAGTTTAAAATGTGTTAATAATTTTTTGGAACCAATAAATCTAGTGTCTAAAAGTTTCGCTAATGTTATAACAGTAAAATGAATAATGTTTATGGACAAATCTATTTGTATTATGTAGGTGTGTACTATTCTTGGTACTGTGAGATAATCTAGTTAGCAAGGGACACTATCTTCATGTGCTATATAACTGTTATTATTATGGACGGTTAAAGGGTGAGGAAGGTAGGGGAGGGGAGAGGAGGGTCGAATGACATTAAATTTTAATCAGATTCGCCATTAAACTGGTTACCGCACTGACGGAGGTATCTCTTATCTTAATGTCTTTAAAACTCCCTTTTGTTTATAAAAGGTGCTTTACGAGCCTTGACGGAATCCATTATATATATTTAAATAAGGTCCTTAATGTACGCGTAATTGCTTAATGTTGTAAGAAATGTCACTGAGATATCGATTTTGAATACTAATTATTTAAATGGTGTAGACAGAAAGTAATAGATTAATTGTTCAGTAGTGCATATAGGAATTGACGTTATAAAGAATGAAATTTAATGCAGAGGGGCCCTCAAACGTCTTGGTTCAATTGTTCATCAGAACACATATAAAGCCAGACGTCTTGAAATCAATTCGTGTAATTGGAATGCCAGACGACAGTATCGCGTCCGTAACGAGCTCAAAACATTAGAATTGCATTCACTAGCGACTACCTAACAGTGATATGTTAGTCAAACTTCATTAAGTTATTTAATTCAAAGCATCTTGAATTTTTCTATCAGGTATAGTATATCTTGGTTCAATCAACGGCACGGCAACAGCATGAGCGGGCCCCTTCACGTCACTCAACTAGGCTAAGGCCGGCCATCGAACCTGTAACCTCTCACAATCCGGACCTCTAGTGTACCAGAGCGTTGAAGTACATGAACATTTGACGGGTCTATTTAAAATGGGTTCTAACAGCGGGCGCACACCTTTGACTAAACCATCGCACAACTGTTGTACGATTGTCGATTGTTTCGCATCTAATTCAACTGTTTAATTGCACAACTAAAAATCTAGTATTGTGCGCCCTTCGTATAAGCTCAGGAATTGAAGCGTGACTAAACAGTTGTGCGATAGTTTATTCAAAGTTGCGCTCTTACAATAGAATAACGTTAGATGATATATTAAAAGTGTGCATTGCTAAATCGAATGTTGAATAGTTATCGTTTCCCTTGAACTTTATGAGAGATATTTCTTTGTCAAGGCCTACATTACGTGACAATAAGTGATTGTGTTGTCTCGGTTATTTGCTGATGCCGTGTACATTATGTCATACTGTACAGCCTCGATATTATATCTGTGTTCCATATTTATTACAATATTAACATATTATTTTGATGCTAGGAAAAGTAAATTCTCTTTCTTAGATTCTAGATGATTTCTATAAATTATAGGATGATTTTTATAATTGCAAAATCTTTTTTAATTAAAATATAGTAATGATAAAAATTCCGTATCTGTCTGAAGTGTCTGTTTTTTAGTAAATACATGTACAAGGTATTAATATATATATATATATATCGTTGGCATACTTCGTGTCAGCTGAACTGGTTCCGTTTTTTGCGAGTCTTGCTTAATACAACAAGAATAAAAGCAGCCAACCTTGAAATATTATAATAATAAAATTTTAAAAGGAAGTTCCAGAAAGTTCAAATGGAACTAGAATGAGTATAAGGAAATCGTAAATTGTGATCTCCGTGCTCTATATGGTAAGCAGATTTGATAATGTGCAATTAATTCTAGAATAATCAAGCAATCTTTTTTAATTATTATGACACCACGTTACCAAGCTGCATGAAAACTCATTGTAATATCTCAGGGTTGGCACAACCCCGTTTTTAATTAGCGCGTTATTTAGCAACGAACAATGAGTTATACCTACTGTTTGTACAGAATACAGCGACGGGCTGGTTTCAATTTTTTTTTATGTTGTAAATGCTGTGCCGTGCGCTGGTGGCGGAGCAGCATTGCAGTGGCCGCGCCGTGTCCGCGACCCGAGCCGCGTCGCCTACGTGACGCTTGATAGGGTTGCTACAATCAAATCATTTGATTATTTATTCAAATAGATTTAAAAAAAAATGGAAAAGGTAAACGGTAGGGTAATTTTAGTAGTTGTATTCATTCAAAATTACAACTGACACAGTGTTTTTATAAGTGATGTTAGTGGCGCAAACATCATTATAAAATCGACCTTTTTGGCGACTTTTTAGTTAGTCTTTCATTTACATCAAATATTGACAGTAAGGAGAGTTACTAATACCTTAGTCTTAGTATATGCATCGGATATGGTATAGACCACCATACCTTCACTTCCACTTTGTATGTAACGATGCCTGTGGGCAACCCTATGTGAAGGAGGGCGCGCTCGTCAGTTCGTCGACCCCGTGCAGTGACGCCACCGCGCCAACTTTCTAACTGCGACGTCACCGCGCCCGCTAAGGCCTCTACCTTCACTCGCTGCCGTACCCACGTGTGTGTACCGTCGTGATGGTACACGCAATTCTCACCCATCTCACCAAACATTATAGATCATTCTCGCTTAAGCTTTGGTTGTTTTTTACCATGTGTTCATGCATCGTATTGTCACAGGTTAGGTTTGGTGTTTCGTTACGTGTGAATTTTAGGAATATTGCCTACCTTTAATATGGTAGAAATTGTGACGTTATATGGATACTTTTTTATAAAACTATCCCAACAGGTCAAAGAGTCTGTTAACAAGTGGTATTTGTAAATGTCTACTATTCAAATTCAACAGCTGTAATAGAAAAGCTACCCAGGTTTCTACAATAAATTCATGTTTAGTGCAACAGCAAAATATCTGTGTAACCATAATTGTAACCAGTTTGTCTTAGAAATCTCGATTTCTAAATGAAGTAAGAAATAGAATGACGACTGTGAATACATATTGTCGAGTGTGTGAGCGTGATTTGGCAGCGTGCCAAGCCGGTGCTCACGCGAGTGTTGCTCAATGATCCGGTGCTATTTCAGGCGCGCCTGTGCTCCGCGATGCCCATCCTCATGTGAATGGGAAGTGCCCGGATAATGGTCGTCGGATAATGCCCTCCTAGCGACATTACTGAGACAGGTGACTGCCAATTCGGTATACCCATGAACGCTTTATCCTGTGCTATTAACTGATAGGTACTTATTTACATTTCAAACTAAATGTCTGACGTAAATCGATATAGATACGAAAATTTAGTTTTATCTTACTGTATGTTAAATATAGTTACAGTTTACTCCTTTATTGGTAACAGTGTCGATGTGCAATGGCGTGTGATAGCGGCCTCGCTCGCGCTGACGCTGGCGGCATGTGGGTCGACGAACGGTATTACACTTTCTTTTTTGCTCCTTGCTCGTCCGCTCACGAGACCTCCTCCTCTTCTCCCTCGCTCCCCTCCCCCTGGCCACTCGCCCCTCGCTCTGCGGACAATGTACCGCTTTGTGTACGATGCAGGACATCTTACGACTCCAGTTGTCCCTGACCCTTATGACCCTCCGCCTAGTTTCTATTACAACTCGAGGCCGTGTTTCTTTTATTTAAGAAATATATCACTATTTAAAATGTTTAATGTAATTTTAAAAAGTCGTTGTGTAAGGTTTATATTGTAGAGCGGACAACGCGTGAGCTAAGTTCGTGATGATACGTTTTGTCCAAAGAGAAAGTTTATAATGACGATAATCTACTACCATAAATACTTATTTGAACTTCTATAGAGAATAATTTAACAGCTTCAATCGCTGTTTTGTTTGCTATAATTTGTCTCGTGTATTCCAGAACAAAATTTATATCAGTTAGCAACAGTGTAGTTAATCCACATGTTTCTAATAAAAATGTGTGTCGCTGTCTGTTTGTACCGCGATAAAGCATAGCAGAGACATTAGCAACAAGGTGTAGCTATATCATAGTTGTGGTATTTCTTATCGGTATCTTATCAGGGCGTGCGTCAATATTGGCCGTGTGCATTCCGCGAGGAGCGTTGTGACGACATCCTGGCTTCACTGATCCAGCTATGCACAAAGAATTAAAGCCATTAATGGCATGTGTGTAAGATAAGTTTTTATAAATTGCATTCTGAGCGTCGTGTTTTTGCCGAATGAGGAAGGAAATAAATGTCCTCGTATCTCGACCACGTGCTTTAAGATGACGTAGACGATTTGACTATGAAAATGTCATGTGGCGACTGAAGCCTGAATATTCTTGCCCGGTTCACATTATGCCAGTTGCAGTAGCTCTCAAAATTATTAATTTGTAATGTCTATTTAGATTGGAGTTAATGAGCCCAGTGTACGTCAGACCAGTGTAACTGTCCAACTGTACTGGCATAGTGTGATAATTCACCCCTAATCTAATAATATAAAATTTAGCCATTAGGCGTTAGATTACTATTAGATTTCTTGTATAGTATGCTTGTCTATACATTTCCAACAGTTGGATTCGTACTAAGCTGAGTTAATCCTAAATTAGTATTGACTAGCTGTCGCTCGCGACTTTGACCGCGAGTTACTCGCAGATAAATTACCTTTTTAATGGTGAAAGAATTTTTGAAATCGGCCCAGTAGTTTTTGCGTGAATCGAATACATATCAAAATCCAAAAGTACAAATATTTCCTCTTTATAATATTAGAATGGATAAGCAGTTTTGAAATATTTAACAGTTCAAATAAATATAAACACTTCAGTAAATTACTCAGGTTTACAGCTTTATAACTTAAGATGAAATAAATTTGTTTGATCAACGTTCATCGCTCAAAATATTTTACTAGAATGAACGATGAAACAATTATTAAGCAATTTCATGTTAATGTTGAAGACTAAAAATATGTTTGTGGAGATGCATATGCAAATGTAAAGGAGCATTCACACGGGCGAGGCGCGGCGACGCGCGACCGCGAGCACGCGGCGTGACTTAGCGCGTCACTGTTCCGTTCGCCGCATCCGTAGCGTTCGGACAAGTACAAATACTTCATCTCGTAATTTGCTTTTAAATAAATGTTTTTTATCTCTGCTAGTATTGATGTTTGTTTTGTCGTTGTTCATTGGATTATATTTGTTTATTTCATAATTGGCCCAAGGCTCAAAAGTTATAAAATAAATATAGAATGTTAAAATTCATTACATATAAAGCAACTCCAGTGCGTCTGAATCTTGTAATTAACACATTAAACGCCATCAGTTTATAACTGTAGTTCTGTCAAATAAGAACATAAAACAATGTTTTGAGTTTTTGACAAAGTGTAAAATTTGTTGTGGCCCGTGGACAAAGTTTAGTTCCGGCACATGGAGTCCCCCATGGCGCTTAACGTGTTAAGGACCTTGGCTCTTATTCTCCTACTTGTAATTTTTTTTTTATATGAGAAGGGGCAAACGAGCGGCGGGAACACAAAGGTGGTCAACGACGCCCATGGACATCCGCAACACCAGAGGAACTA
>DVQG01000821.1:0-12741 GCA_018231605.1 Papilio ambrax
GACATTTGCTATTGATAATTTGACAAATGTAAACAATAAAATAAAATTTTCATATGATTTTCATATGATCGTGCGGATGTAGCCGCACGGGAACAGCTAGTCATTACTAAAAGTAACAGAAAGTTAGTTTAACAACTCTCAATATAGCAGTCAGTGCTAAAAACTTAACTAAAGGTCTGATTAAGTTACCATTACTTACTCTAAGTGTGACATTAAGGGAAGATATACGTAATATCATTAGAATAGTATTTTTTTATTAAAAAAAGCAAACGAAAAACGAGACGCGTAATAAATGAGAACTTAAAGCCAATTATCGTTTACAAAAGATCTCCAAATTCGTTGAACTTGAATACTGATAACGCTTCTTTGATTAGATAATCAGAATAACAAAAGACTATAAAAGTCATTAGGAGATGTCTCAACAAGTTCACGATACTTGATATTAAAGTCTTTCTATTTCACCCTAGTAATAAGTTTCTGTCAGCTTATCGGGTTTCAGCTTGACTTATCTATTGATTCTATCCTTACCAGGCTTATTTAGATTTATTCCCGTTTTTACTTATCTTCTCAAATGTCTTTCGATGAATCAGACAATTGTTTACGCAAATTACAATAAGAAAATGAAATATAATTGTGTTTAAAATTTTACAGGATTTAAGAAAAAACTAGTTTGTTAAAATTTAAATTAACCTAAATCATATTGAATTTAAATTAACCTAAATCATATTTTTTTGGAATTTGGGATTTAAATTTACTTGAGCTAAATTAAGTATATATAATGTCTCAATATTGCTTACAAATATTTACATCAACGTCCTACCAATTCAATAAAATTCTTAGCAATAGACCAAGTTCTTTGACCTTATCTGTTGACATTGTTCACTTCAAATAAAATGCAAATAAAACGACTTTTTTATTAAATAATTTTCTCTCGGCAGGCACTTCGTTTTTATGTATAAAACTTCTGAACCGCTTTGTGAAAGTGAGAAATAGAGTATAAAATACTGAATTGGTCTAATATAAAACCGATGACAAAGTAAAAGAGCAAAAAAATAACAGAAAACTACAATGTATTCTTCAAGGGAATTAATAAGAGCAATATAGTTTATTGTCCGTGAAATTTCATTGGTTCAGTGAACTGACCTGAATGGTTAGCGGGGAAATTATTACGATAGCCGTACAATTTTGTGTTATTTTTATTAAATTTATATTTCACTTGATAGTACACATTTATTACTTAAGCTTTCTCCCGTGACTCCGTTTGCGTGCAATTTAAAAAAAAACAAAAGTAAGTCTATGTGTTCTTACAGACTATCCTTTACCTCTATGCCGATTTTTATCGAGATCGGTCCAGCAGTTTAAACTACATACTCTAGGAAACATCCATCCATCCATATCAAAGTTCGCATTTATAATATTAGTAAGATTTAAGCAAATCGGATGTATGTGTGTATTTCATTTCTCAATCGCTTTTCACGTGTATTAAATTTCCCATTAAGGCACTTGGGTCATGTAACAAGTCTTAACTCACACTGTTAAGGTACCCAGATGAATCACGTCATGGTATATACATATATCTCATTGGTAATTAAACAAACTAACATCAAATAATAGTATTAATATAAATAATTTTTGTAATACAATTGAGTGAGGAACAATACGATTTATTATTACTGAACACTGTCTTAAAACAATGAGAAGTCTTCGACTTAATCATTAATTTTTAATGTAATTTCATCTTGCTAATGTAAAAGTTCGTGTGTTTATATTCTTGTCGTTGAATCGTGTTGAAACAGTCTAATGGATTTGTATAAAATTACGTTTATAAGTAGATTATCTTACAAAACATCATTCAACTGTATTTATATTCTAAAATCGAATAAACATTCTATTGTTTTCTATTAATGTTCTGTCAATTGTTGGCAATTAAAATAAAGAAAGTTCTAAATTGCTTCGAATTAAGCAGAAATCAAATTAAATAAACAAAATGGCTTTATGAATACTAATTAAAGACACAATAGGTATATAAAGTCAGGGATTAAACGTATTATAAAGGAGCTATTGAACCTTAACAATTGCTAGATTTGCGTCGAAAACCTCTAAATGGAAATAAGGATTTATGTCGCCACAATGCCCTTCGGTACATGTGTGGGAGGCTGCAGACAGAAGGGGAGGTCTAACTGGTAACCTTGGCGGGACGGCGCCAAATGTTGTTTGGTAACTTAATATAGCCCTAAAAACAATGACTTCGGATCCATTGAACTTATTGTGTTTGTTGTTATTTTATAAATGTGAAATGTTATTAATAGTTTATTTAGTAAATTTAGACGTCATCATTTCCAAAAAATCACGAAAAATCATAACTATTTATCACGTTTCCCCTGAGACTGAGACGGCACACAATCGGCTTGTGTCGTTACAGGGTAAAATTATCGTCCGTAAACAAGTAAATAATATACCTTTTTGCGAGCCATATTTGTAATTCAGCTACCTTTAGTATTGTATACTAAATTTGTACATACGAAAAAGATCAATTCCTACATTTACGTAACCTTTTAAGTCTTACCATAAAATTAGATAATGGTATAATTTATTACCAGATTGTGTTCAGGGAAATAAACAAAGATTTAGCAATTAATCTGCCTAAAGATCGCAAATAACAGATGAGCCTTATTTACGCTACTTAATCTCCTAATTCCTATCAACATTGTTACTTTCCTTAAACGTAATTGATAAAATAAAAAAAAACATTCTCCAATCAAATGGAAAAGCCACTTCAAGTAAAAAACAAGGTTTTAACAAACTAATTAAATTATGAGAGTAGTCAAAGTATGTTTCAAGCAACAAGTTATTTTAAACAACTTGTTACTGAACATTTTATATTTTCAACACAGCGAAAAGAAGTGCATGTTAATTTTAAACTTTTGATTTTTGTATACAGTCTAAAAGCACAGACATACTTTTTATAATTTTAGTGAAACATAATAAATATAATTGGTTACTAATAAAACTGCTAGTTTGAGATTTGAAAGTAAGATATACTCGTTATACATGTTTGATGTTTTATTATTTAATGTTGACCGCTTTTAGATTCTGTTTTGATTTCCGTAGGTTGTACTAAGGTGTAATAGTTACGACTCTCAACTACAATCAAAAACAGTTACCGTTATTTCGCCTTACGTACAGGTATTGTTGCGTAATTGAATAAAGCCAATTCTAGTCTCGTATCAGCAAATAGTAGATAAATAGAGGGTTCTAACTTAGTTACAAATGCTTTACGTTTAGTGACTGAATAAGTCACGTCACGTTTCTAGGAAAGCAATCTTGATTGTATCATGGTTCTACAAAAACTTGTCATTTTATAGATACTACAATAAGCCTACGACGAGACTACAACGAGCCTACGATGAGGCTACGATTAGACTACGACAATAGAATTATAAGTTGCTTAGTATATGATTGTGTTACGAGGTATGTATGAAATTAACTGATGTCAAACATTAATCTATACCCTATGATTGTATAATGTTTTGTAAATTCGTGCAGAATTATATAATTTATTTAACATTAGACATTTAATTGGAGTTTAAGCTGTTCTTCAAAGTTTGCGTTTCAAATAAAAGCTGAGAGGATTGTGTAAAGCAATACGTCTATTTCTCACAATTTTCTCATTCCATTTGCTCTAAAAGTTTGTCAGAAGTTACACCGTGTACCTTTCTCGTGAAGGACAACTCATAAACAATTGATATTGTTTGTTCAGTTGAAGTTTATTTCTCAAAGAATTTATATCAATGAATAAATATTTTCAGAGAATAATTATAATTCATGATGCGTTAATTTAAATTCTGAGATGTTTAATAAAGTAATTTTTTCTCGGAGTTAATAAGCGTTTATAAGAATGTTGAATGTTGAAGATGTTGATGATGATGTTGATGTTAGCTTATTAATTACTTGATATGTATATCAAGACAGTTTTTATACCGACTTCCCAAAAGAAGGAGGTACTCAATTCGTCTGTATGTTTTTTTAAAGAGTGTATGAAATGCAAAACCCCTGGCTGAATATCCTATTGAATTCATATCTGCGTAAAGAGTTGTCTCCGTCAACGTAATAGTTAATTAGCTCTTCATTTTCCCGACCCTCCGCTAGCTTTTAACCCGATTTTATCGAGGTCAATTGCCTAAGTGATCTTCAAGTGACATTCTGTTTAAACAATATAATCTTAAAGTTATGAAGCAAATATTATGCATTTAATACTTGTTTATTAAGATTTAAATCAAATCATATACAAAAATACAAACGAAATGTCATATCCGTGAGTTTCTTAATAGTGGAGTTTATTCATTTCAGATTAATTTTTTTTTAATTCAATACTCATTTTACAGCCTATTCATTAAAGTATTTTTAAAAGTTATTTTTTCATTTTCGGTTATATTATAAAAAGCTTTAATTCAAAAGTTGCTCATAATTGTCGTACCTTTTAATTGGTTTCATTGTGTGTTAGAATATTGAGAATAAATTTCAAATCTTTACCAAGGGTAGTACCAACAACCTACGCAGAATAATTTCCCTGTGGGACCATACGGTCAAATGGTTAAACGGTTAGGGTTCTACGCTTCGTAGGAAGACTCGTGTGACGAAAACCTTTTTACATATGGTTACCATAAAATTCCACTATTTATAGACTTGTATTAAAACACGTAGTCTCTTTGGATGGGATATCCTTTTCATATAAATGCGTAGACAGCAGAATATAGCACTTATAAAACCGATGTCATCGAAATTTCCATTACATTTCCCTTATAATCAACTGCTTAAAGCTCGCAAGATGAAAGCTTCCGACAAATGGCAGTATAATGAAGATGAAGTGTTCAAGGGAAGCTCACGAGTATTCCGTAATTTTAAATAACATTTAAAACTTAACACTGGAATCCATTAAATAAAATGTTGAAGATGAAAAGTTACTTATGATATTTATAAAATTAAATCCGTATTTTAAACTTTTTAAAATACATAAAATCTATTTAAAACATCACGAACATTATACTTAAACTTACGTAGCTACAAAAATTATCATCTCCTCTGTCAGCTTTTAACACTCTCGTAGACATTGTTGAATCCCCCAAATTCTTGTCATCAAATAAATCGTATAATCTCTGACTGAATACCCACACGACTACTGTCCTCTATTAAAATATGCAACGACGTTCCTTCAATAATCCTATTTTTCTAATGTTAGTTACACAAAGCAGAACACACTGAATGCTATTTTTAAAATAATAGCATTACAGTTCTGTTCTACCTGTCACTTCTCTGTCGTGTGAAAGAAGCATAAGAGTCTATCGTATAGTAAGTTGTATATTCACAAAAGCTTTGTTAATTGTAACAAGTTAGTAACAATCCATGTTTAGTAATTTATCTTAGTAAAGATATGTAATTGCGTTTGAAATAGTGACATTTTAATGGTATGCATTAATTACAGATACTATGAAAGTATGTTATTGTGTAAACTACACAATTTATTTTGTTTAAAAACTTTAAGATACATTGTAAAACAAACAATTGTAGTATTGTAGTGTAAATTGTTTTCTTCCCACAATAAATGTGAGAGGAAATTCTGACGAATATATTATTCGAAACTGTACCAAAGTCGACGCTTTTCAAGAAGTCAGTTAACGATGTTGAATAAAATAACAGTGCTATTTCAAAGTTTTTCGCAGCGCTTGCACTAAAACTTTGAGATGTATTACATCGCTCACTTCACTTGTTGTTCGTCGAACAAAGGTGGGGAAGTTGCAAAGATTTGTACAGTTATTATAAAAGGTACAACAAAAGTTTTACATACTAAAAGTTTGCAAAACATTATAAATACGAAAGATTAAAAACATATATCAATCAATGAATGGATGGATATTTGTTACTTGGTATCTCCAAAACTGATCTAGAAATTTGACAAATAAGTAAAATGTAGTCTGGAAGAACACATAGGTTATTAATCAATTAAGTAACAAACTAGATAATATTCAAACATTTTTATTGAGTAAATTTATTTATTTAAGAGAATAGAATACAAATATATACACTTATGTGTGAAGGGGCCAGCTGAAAACCAGTGGAGTAACGGCCTGCGCCGTCCCTGCATTAGCTGAGCTTGCCACCTTTTGCCACATTTCCTTTTTTTACTAGCTCTAAGTTTTGTGTGTTAGATGTCTTATGTAGTTGTTTTGTGGCAAGAAAAATCCTAAATAACAAACCCATATAATATTTATTTACATGGGTTTGTTATTTTATTGCTTCTACCAATCTATGACAACTATTTAAGGAACAAAATGGCGCATAAGCTAAGCTTATATATCGTTATCAATTTACAGGCTAAACTGTGGCTATCTTTAAATATCTTCGCTGTAAGGATAGCGAGCGTGTGATTGATGAGAGAACTTATCAAGCGGCACCACTTCAATCTATTACGATCAATTTTCGGAGGGCAACTACTAATTTAACGAAGGGACAGCGTTTCAGATAGTGCGGCTTAAATGCTATCTGTATTACTTTGTCTTGTAAGCCATGATTTATACATACGAAAAATATATAGTTCAAACCAACCAAAATAAAATACATCTATTTATTATCTTTAGATAATAAGATATATTTTATTTTGTTCATTGAATACTGTATTTAATATTTTATTTCTTGTTATTTAACAACTGAAGAGAATCTAATTATTTGTGTTAATCATACTAATATTATAAATATGAAAGTTTAGATGGATAGATAGATGGATGTTAGAATTTGTAGCCTAACGGCTAAACGGATTTCGATGAAATTTGGCATAGACGTAGAGCATAGTCTGGAAGAACATATAGGCTACTCAGTTTCTATTTTTGTAATTCCATGCGGAGGGTGTCGCGGGCGAAAGCTAGTAAGTATACAAAAATTTTGAAGCTATAACGACATATAACAAAAAGCAGCAATACGCTCTAGAATAAATGAAAATTCAAACGCGGTTAACAGCATCTTAAAATAGGACAATAACCCAATATGTCATTTGTACGAATGGCAGAAATTAGGGCTACTGCGGACGTAAAAAATATGATGGAAGCAAACACGATTCTTGATAAGTCCCATTGAATCGTGATTTATGTCAAGTACGTCTGCCGCGGACGCCGGCGTTTTATTTCACTCCGCGGTCCACTGGGCGCTAACAGATACGTATTGATTTGTGGTTAATGTAAATACATGATTTACATAAAGCTTTTGCGCAAAATGACAGTATTTAACTGAACAAGTGGCTTCACCCGCGAACATTCAGAAAATAGCTAGAGAATTAGTAATTCAATCTTGTTAACATTTTAAATATGGAATTTAGATGGATGGATGTTTATTACTATTTATCTCCAGAATTGCGGAACGGATCACGCGATCTATATTGACGGAAACGCATAAACTACTTACAAAGATTTTTTTTCGCAGACTGAGTCGTGGACAAAAGCTTTACACAACAATTCAAAATGCTTAATATATCTACAACACTAAATTCTAAATGTTTTAATTTCTGAAGTTGTTGGTATAATTTAAATTAAGATGAGAAGAGCGTCTAAAAAAGAGACATTAATAGGTCGCTGTCATGACTACTCCAGACTTTAACAGAACCCTAACTGCGAAGGGTAAGAAACTTTTATTACTGCCATTAAACTCTTAGCCACGCAATTCCGAATTACTTGAGGTTAGCGTATAATTTGTAGAGCAGATGATAGCGTAATGTTGGTAATGTTTGTAGCCGTCTAATATTTTCAGGATAAGAAAAGAATTTCACTGGAATTAACTATTTAAATGTGAAATAAAACTTTGTATAGTTCTTGTTAATATTGAAGACCGAAGAAAGTAGACATCTTTCTTAATCGAGAAAGCATGGATGAATCGAGGAGTGTAAGTAAGTATAGATTACTTGCGATTTTCTTCGAATATGATTAGTAAACACAAATTGTTGTTTAAAATAAAATAGCTAATAAATTTCGTTGTTAAGTTTCAGTAACTTTATTTATAGATATACTTCCTATTGAATTAACATATATAACAGAAGCCAACAAGAGATAATGAATAACAAGATAAAATCAAACAGGATAGGCTCCGACCATACCATTGAAACGTGATTTATATCAAGTGTGGCGCCCGTGTGGATCCAAAATGTTTTATTTCATGTTTTTGCGGAACAAACAGATTGATTTCTGTTTAATGATAGAACACGTCCAGTTTAACAGGTTTGCAAACGTATGTTGATTTAAAATGTTCTCGTCATGGATTGGACACCCCAATGTAATTTGGCAGTAAACCAATGTTGGTCACTGAACAAGTTTTTATCACGATTATATTGAAGAGACATATTTAGAAGTATTTCACGAAGATATCTATAATCTTACTATTTTAATGCTAAAGTTAAGATTGGTGAATAGATGAATGTTTGTTGCTAGGTAGCTTCAGAACATCATTATCATCATCATGTCACCACTGAGGGGTTAGGAGCCTACACTAAGTTACCCAGGCCTTAGTCAACCTCGCTGGCTCATTGCGGGTTGATTGACTTCACACATATCTTTGAATTTCTTCTCCGATATGGGCAGGTTGCGTCACGATGTTTTCCTTCACCGTAAGAACGTTGGGTAAATTATGTACATGTGAAATTCGAAAAATCACATTGGTACATGGCGGGATCCGAATTCAAGACCTGTAGATTATAAGTCAAGTACTTAAACCCCTGAGCCATCGAACATAGTCTAGAAGTAGGCATAGTCTGGAAGAACACCTAAGCTACTAGTAAACATTTTTTTAAATTCAGTCCGACATCTATTCTTTTAATAAAATAGTTTTTCCTTTACCAATTTTCTTTCAATAGACAGAAAATATAAAGATGATTCCAGTGAAAGAAGTGTTTGCATAAAAACACGGATATTTCTTACTAAGAGCACTAAAACTTTTAGATGAGTGAGCAAATATCTTTGGTCCTTTCAAAATAGAACAGGAAAATTGTAGAAAAAGTTGCACAGTAAAGTACTTTATTTACCTTATTACGTTAATAAACCTCAAAACTACTAAAAATAATTGACCAACTGAAAACTCATTAATTTTTTTGAAAAGAAAATTATCTCTGATCCATAAAGTTTTGCCAACGAAAGTACTAATTAATAGATCGCAATTGAATAAAACGGGGTTTCTTTTTGTTACCAAATCCACAGTGAAATCAAATAAAAATGGCTAGGTTTGACTTTAAATTTTTTGGTGGTTGATTCGCAGAGTTTAAATTGAAAATGCTTTACAGCCGTTTACTTTTGTGAAATATGTGGCAAAAACAAGATTTGGTTTTTACTTTTTTATGGTTTTACTAGCTAATGCCCGCGAATTCTTCCGCGTGGAATTAAAAAAAATAAAAGTGACTAGCCTATGTGTACTTCAAGACTATCATCTACAACCATGCCAAATTTCATTGATATCCGTTCAGCAGTTTAGGCTACAAACTAACAAACACCCATCCGTCCATCTAAACTTTCACATTTATAATAATTGCTTTCGTCATTTTCAGGTTATCTCTACTAATTTTATAAAAAAGAAAATTTGATTGTTTCTATTGTATAGGTTCCTAAACTGGACGAATTAAAAAAAATCGTGAAAGCTACAAAACATAACATAGGCTATATTTATATTACTAGTTTTTTCAGCCAGTAGAAAATAATTCTGTTTGACACAAGAACGGGTTCTAACTGAATAGCAAAGCTCTGGTATTTAAGAGGTTGGAGAAAACTTTCAATAGGATCGCATACCTACGTTAAAGTAGGAATAGATTGCATCGCTTTACTTTTAACTTGAAAACGCCGTTTGTATTTAGACTTTAACACGATCACAATTGGGTTTGAATTTATACGTTGAATTTTATCTTCAATTTGCAATCATTTTATATCACGTGTACAAGTAACCTTGTTCGTTATAAAAATTCGGCGCAAGCAACGTTTGGTACAATTTTTACACGAGTATATTTGTGGTCCCCACGGACAGCGTTCCACGTACATTATGCAAATTGAGAAAACGTCTGATAAAACTAAGTTATTTTCATGTACTATTTTTTTTGTTATTACAACGAATCGAGTACAAAAAAGGATAGACGTTTGAATAAAAAAAAACAATTATAATCATAATGTGCTTTAAGCTTTTTAACTTTATACTTTTTCAGTTAAAATAGAAATAGAAAATATTTATACAAATCTGTATAATAATTTAATTTGCAGAATAATATTTTAACAATCCTGTCTATAAACTTGACTTGATAATTAAATACAATAATATTCAATGTTCTCAATATTGTTAAATAAACTAATTGGCATATAATTAATATTGAACCTTGTTCGTATCCAATGCCTCGTACTAAGACTATCAATTTTAGGTACAACCTACGTAACCGCTAACTTAATTGGAAAACAATATATTCAGTGTAGTTATAAATTTACTCTGATACATATATTTTTCAAAATATATACCTTATGGCTTATGCAATAAAGATGCAAATACTTTGAAAAACATAGTCAAAGCCAGATTCGACCGCAATAAGGTTAAGTATCGCTGGATATTTATTTGATCTTTTCTATAAATGTATCGTCCATTTAACACGTTCATAAAATATATGAGATAAGTATTTAATATCTCAAAGTGTGTTAGTAATGTTCCATCCCTTGGGGATGCGAAGTGTTCACGTTTAGAAGATATGGCCAACACGTCAGCAGTGATTTATATTGATGGATGCCTTATATAAATTTTATGTGTGATTACACGAATTTATTTAAAGAAAAATTCTGGTTAATAAATTACTTGACAATTTCTGTCTCTATGTCATTTTTCGTTAAATCTCTAAATTGAAAATGGAACTCGAAACTCTAGAAAAAAGGATCCCGAAACTTGAAAGTTTTTTTTTATTACATCAATTTTACAATACTATCTCCATACTGCATTTCTAAAGTTTTAGTTTAAATTAACATTCCTTCATTCAATAAAAATAAGACCTGTAATGTAAATAATCAGTCTTAAATTTTCTGGTAAAGAAATTTAGGTTAAGACATTCTCAATGAAATCGTAATTTGCTCAAGATGTCTCAGATCTTAGTCGTATTGAGATGTCCTCAAGAATTTCAGAATTCAAACGAAATTCCGTATGCATGAGGTTAAAGGTTGACTCGGAATAGAAATGATGGTATACTTTCTAGTATATTTTCTAAACACGACTTCTTTTCATTTGATTCTTTCAAGCAAACGTTAGTAGACTTTTAGAAGTGGTATTAATGTGGCTTCATATTTCTTTTAAAACGGGAAAATGGCGTCATATTATTTAAAACTAGAAGCTTATTCAAAATAAAGTGTATATTCTTTTGTTTTTTTTTCAACAAGTTTTTAGTTAATTAAGAGAATAAAAGGAATACGTTTCAGATCTTTTTATTAAACTAGACAAAAAGCATTCCAAATTGTACCTTGCTATAATACGCTAAATTCGATATGCATGGATTAAAAAATAAATATCTTTTATATCCCTACATTATTTATTTAAATATAGAATCGACAATTACTTATTTTTATAAACATGTCGCTTTATTCAAGTTAAATTCGACTCTAGCTATAACCATAACGGTACACGACTTTCATAAATTTTAAAGGTTCGGTGATAAATAAAAAGTCTCCTAAATTAATAAAAAGTTTCATTTGTTAGAGAGCGAGGCCGCAACTAATTGGAACTCATAAATCGAAGTTAGAAGTTAAAATGTTCTAACTGCAAATACCAGTGTTAACTTTATGTTACAAATTCTAATGTTCACAGCGAACTAAAAATAGTAACAAGCAATTATCTGAGGGGTTGATAACTTTCTGACAATTGTTGATGCTAATAGTTTTACAACTGTATAATACAATTTTGAGCTTGTACTTTAAAAATGTTTCATAGTACTCATATGGCCGGTTTTCAAGCTACTTTTAACTATTCGTTAGAGTTTTTGGTTAGATAACTTTATGTAATGCGTTTCTCAACTAACTTGAGTTTTACTCCTTTGAAACATACGTCAACCTAACATTAAAGAATCGCTAGTTAATGTTAAAATAAATGTAATATTCAGAAATCCAGTAATAGTTGCTTTAAACAGAGAGATCAAATAAGATTTTTAGTAATTTCGTCTATATTATAATAGATTAGTCAGTACGATTTTTTGTATGTATGAACAAACTTATTCTGCAAATAAGTTACCAGTAAATTGCGTAAAAAAGCAGGCAACAATTTGAAAGCTTTGTTAAAATAATTTATTCTATGACACACTATTTCGGACACGAATTCGTGATCAAGCATAAAACAATATTGATTTACAGCATTCAACAATGTAAGCAACAACAAAATTCAATTACTTCTATTTACGTTACTTGAAATAAACGCATTTAATAAATACAAATGTTTTTATTAAATAGAGGAATAAAACATTCGTGATCATATTTTGCATCGTCTTTAAATACCTTTCCTATTTCTTCTACTTAAAAAGCATTATCTTCGTTATTTTTCGCTAGTAAATTAGAAATCCTTGTTAATTTTATCAGTTGTTAGTCTTTACTACATCAATACGTGAACGCTCTCATAAAATGTAACATACTAGCTTTCGCCCGCGACTCCAACCGCGTGGAATTAAAAATACATAATACGAGTGCGTATATGTGCGTAAAGGGTTACATT
>DVQG01000822.1:0-12739 GCA_018231605.1 Papilio ambrax
ATAAACATTAACAAATATCCATCCATTCATCTAAACTTTCAGATTTATAATATTAGTATGAAAAATGATGTATGAGTATGCGTGTGCGCAGGGTCGTCCCCGCCGGTGTCGCTGGCGCTGAAGGCGAGCGGCGAGGCGGCGTCGCCGAAGCGCGGCGCGCTGCCCGAGGCGCTGCTGCGCGGCCTCAAGCTGCACCAGGACCCGCCCGTCTACATACCCAACCTGCAGGAGGACACCATACTCGCCGTACGTACACAGACAAACTAACCGTGCTCCACAATCAAACCTAACAATCCTTTGAACATTTCAAAACGAGACGCGGAACAAAAACACAACACTTATAAATATGTCTGTACGAAATCGTTTAAACTAGTGTCTTTATTATTATTCCTTCGTTTGCACCACTCACTGCTATCTGATTAGTTATTTGTAAGAAGAGTTCGTATTGTTGTAATGAACAAGGCAATTTTTGCTGAAATTGAACACCGCGGATTTCCGCGGCTATGTACATTGTATTCACTACAGCCTATCTACCATTAGTTCAATCGACCAACTGGGAATATTCTCAACGGGAAACACTTAAACTGCACTATAATACTAACGGCCGGATGTTCAATCTCAATAAATCAATTTGTGGCTTCAAAGAAACCGTTTACAATGTGAAAAGTGTCAAAATGTTAAAGGAAAGCTTGCCTAAAAATCGTATGATACTCTTTATCTCATTCGAAATTGTGAGCTGTCATGAAATGTGTATAATACAATGTGTGGTTGTTGTGTTGCAGGAGGAGCACAGCAAGGTGTTCTCGCAGCTGAACTTCGTGCTGATGCTGGCGGAGCTGCTGTCAGACCTCGCCGTCTCCTGCGGCGCGCCCATCGCCGCACTCATGGACACATCCGATGGTGAGGATACACATATTACAATAGCCGCCTGCTGGAAGGGGTAGCTCCCCCCCCCCTCCTATAATGACAAATGTAAAATAGATACTTCGAAAGTCCATATGAATGCTATACCTAAGTCTATGATCTATGGTAATAATGATCTAGGCTAGGGCTAACCCTAGTCCGAGCTGGTGTTGTTGCTCATGTACATTAATATTCGAGTGGAACTTACAATTACGTCTTCGTGTTTTCATACGCAATATCAGTTTTAACGAAAATAATTATACAAGATATTTTAGTTTTTAGTTTAGTTTATACTTCTATCCGAATATTATAAAGAGGAAAAATTTGTATTTATGCATGTATTGAAATACCTCAAAACCTATTTAGCCATTTTTAAAAACTCTTTCACCGTCAAAAAGGTAATTTTCTGTGAGTAACATAGGCTATTTTTTTAGCGAGCAACAGGTAGTAATATATGTTGTGTGGTTGCAGAGCGTTGCGGGTCGAGCGTGCGGCTGGGGCTGCTGGTGCAGGCGATGCAGGCGCTGGCGGCCGGCCTGCGCCTCGCCGCCGCGCACTACCGCGCGCGCACGCTGCAGCCCACGCCGCAAGTGCGCAATGGTACTGCCCTACCCTGCCCTGCCCTGCCCTGACCCGCCACGCATACTTCAAGGGCGGATCCTGCTTTGGCGCCAGGGGGGTCATAACCCCCATGACCCTCCCCCCTGGATCCGCCCTTGCTTACTACATACTATATACAACACACCACACCTTTTAGTATACAGCTTACTCACGCACCTGGTTAAGTTAGCATGTATGTTTATGCAGGCAGGTAGGCAGACATCAGAAATTTGTCACAAACTCTGTTCTCTCTTTCATATAATTCATTAAACAGTTTACCTGCAGATATATGTGATGACCAAAAAAATCATGTATAAAAAAATTAGGAATCATTTTTCAGAAAGTTCCCTTAATATTAAATCAATTTTACACTCAAAATTTGCCTACTTTTGTAAGACATTGTTTTAACGTTTTTTCTAAATATAAATAAATTAAGAAATATACATCATGTGGTAACTCATAGGATTAAATACAACTCCTATTAAAAAGTGACTAAACAATTTTTTAACGACGTTGCTCCAAATTACACATTTTATTTGTTACATTTATGTATGATGTTTTGATATTGATAGTATGTAATTGTGTGTGGATGCAGTGGTGTCGCTGATGAACGGCAAGTACAAGTGGATAGTGAACGAGTCGCGGCGGCTGCACGAGGCGGGCGTCACACCGGCCATCTGCGACAAGATCCTGTACGAGCACGCCATTGAACTTGTGAGTACTACACTACACACACACATTACTGCCATCAGCCCATACAAACTCATACAAATTTTGTACAAAACACTAACACTGCTACTACGATGTTTTTCATTGTACCACTCAACGTGTTAAAGGCAAAAAATGCTACGTATTAATTTTCGCCATTTTGACTCTGACGGTTGCAACTAGTAGTGATAAGGATTTAAACTAACCTTGGAGAGGTATTACTATCAGATCTAAGCAAAAACTATTGTTACAAAGCAACCATATTTTCTTTTAAGATTAAATGTTTATGTTAAGTTTAAAAACATTATTGAGTTGATGTGTGCGCAGTGCCAGATGGCGGCTATCGAGGAGCTGTTCGGCGACATGAAGGAGTGCGAGCGGCGCTACATGTCCGCGCAGGTGCTGCTGCACTCGCTGGTGCAGCGACACCCGCTGCACCCGCAGCACCGCACCACGCTCTCCAAGTGTTAGTACCACTACATGCACCAACACTAAACACACCAAACATCACACATAACACTAATGTAATCTACCAATTATTAAAGGTAGCACATAATAAGCATATACACCGTCCAAGTTATTTGTCGACACTAACATTTATCCTTCTACAAAGCTGTATTACTAAACAAAATGTAAATAATTACTAAATGTGTGGACTTTTAATTTTATACAAATGATATGTCTCTATACTAATGTCATAAAGCGGAAAGATTTGTATTTTTGTATGTAATGACTTCATTCAGTTATTTAACTGAAACACTACTGGGCCGATTTCAAACAACTAAACATATACTACGTTTTTAATATCTTTTAATTTTACGCGGGCGAAGTCGCGAGCAACAGCTAGTTCTTGTATTTTTTTAGAGTGTTAACTACATATATTGCTGATAATTAAAAATGTGTTTAAAGAAATCATTTTTAAATATCACACCTTTATTAGAACACTATGTTTGCAAATTCAAAATATAAAATAATTAATTGTTTATAGACCGAGACGCAGTACAAAGGCGACTCAACTGCCTCAAGGGGCCGCGCAAAATAATGGACGTGAAACTGGAGGCGGGCGTGTCATAATGCGCGCGACGCACATCTCAGCACACCCACGCAACATGTGAAGTGATTTTATTTTGTGGTCAAACTGACTTTCAGTGACATTAACTGTGGAAAACTTGAAATGTGTAAAAAGTGAAATGTGAAAAACTAAATCAATTCATAGAACTTGCAGTTGTTTAGCAAACCAGAGATTGCAATAGTGTGTTATATTTTTTTATTGTCCAGAGTGGGTCGCGGCGTCGGCCGGCGCGCCAACTTAGAGAATTATAGAACCGTCTAAAATATTTTATCGCAGAATTCTAGCGTCGCTTTAAGATAAAAGTTTAGATAAGTAGTTGACATTGTACCCTGTTTGAAATTTACATATTAACCCCCCTTTTATTTCTTATCATAGTACAACTTTTACAATAAAACACACTCTTAGTTTTTTTTATTTAACTTATTTTGTGTAAAATTACTAGATTTGCATAAACAGAAAATGTTAAAAAAAAGAATAGCCATCGTAGTATTGTTTCCTGATGTGTCTTCACAAATGTATTAACATTTAATTAATACCAATGTAGTGAATAATGTACGAAAAATTATAAAGTAATATTTAAAAATGGACATAATGTTTTAGAGATCTCATTATCGACCAATAACAATATGGCATTTCTAGATTAAGTTATCAAATACGTTTTTGTGTGTCTTTGCCACAACACTGAGTATGAAATTAACTTCTATAATTGCTAGATATGTTTTCTTTGTTTGTTTCTGATTGTGACTATATTTTAGTTTCTTCCTCAAAGATAATTTATAATTTAACTTACTGAAATAAGAATAAAGACTGTTGTATTATAAAAATAAACGAAATTGATGTTTTATTATGCACAACTAAACCTATTCCCTCTTAAAGTGATTAAAACAACACTTGCTAATTAGTAAGAAAGCCGAAAACACGAACAGGAAATCGAACCCTGACCAATAAATCAAGTAATCTGATACTGAACCTACAGATTAATATTTTCTTAATCCAAAACTGTACATCTACAAATAAAAAGACATGCTTATTTCTTAAATTTATTATACCACACTAAATGAAGATTCTTACTTATCAATATTGAACAAATAAACCAGGTCCTTGTTTTAGAAGTTTGTATGGCTTCATACGATTTCTTCCACGAATTTGTCTTAGCATAACTTTATCTGGTGGAAACTCAACAGAGCCACTTGTTTCAAGAAGGACATCAATACATGTCAATAACTTTGTCATTTGAGCGGAAAGTGTTTGTGAGCCAGAATCACTTGTATCCCAATTAGTGTTTATAAGTCGCTCAATATCTCGTATATCATCATTGACACCAGCATGATGAACCCCATTCCAATCTAAAGTTAAAGAAAATAGTGGAGCTTTTCTAGGGTAATCACTACTCAGAGCTACTAGGGCTACCAATTTAGCAGATTGTCTTGTTACAATAGCTCGATACAACATATTTACAGCAGTCACCAGACCTTCAGCTACCAAAAAATTTGTAGAAGGTGATTGACTATACTCCGGCCAGCCTACAGATTGCCACTGAGTCAGTGTTGCAGATAATCTAATAGGTTTATCATTTTTCACAGGTAAAATCTTTCCACTCTCTAAATCTTGAAGTTCCTTCATCAGTTCAACTCTTGCCTCTAATCTTTTCTTTAATGTGAAAATAAAATTTTCCACTGTCACCACACTTAGGCTTTGAGATGGTACAATAGGTTTGAACTGCTTTGGGTCATCTAGAATTATTGCCATAAAGTCTAGACCACACATTCTTTGGGCCCAAATATAGGGTCTTCCAACTTCAGGAATGAAATTATGAAAATTTTCAGTAACACCAGCTGCATTTAACAAATAAGTGGTTGCAGGGTGTGGAGAGTCATTGCCATTGTCTCCGGGATATAATTCATTTAAAATGCTGTCACTATTCAATACATCTGCCGCTGACACTCCTGTTATAGGCCTTGGGAAAGACATAATAAATTTTACAACAACAATTTTTAGATTAACCAAATAGGAGAAAATCAAATTTAAAGCGGTGCCATCTTGTATCTTAACTGAAACTTGAACACTTAACGGGTGTTTTTGTAGCACTTGTTTCTTTTTCGCCTCTGCCTTTTCTTCTTTGGATATTTTTGCAGTTCTGTGATAACGCTTCTTCTTTTCTGTCTGATCATCATCATTGTTATCCTGATCAGAATCGGAGTCATTGGATACCAATATGTCGCTTTCTATACTAGTATTGATTTGATCCAACCTGCGAGCCTCATCTTCATCCCCAGAAATACCTAAAACACAAAATCTTAGTAGACATTCTTTACTAGACATATTTAACAAACATGTTTAAAGACATGTTTCACACATTCTGAATATAAAGATTTCTTACCAACAGTAATATGTTCTACACCTAAGACATCAGAATATGCACTTGCATTAGCATACAAGAGGAACAAAGAGGCTGGTAGAAGTGATGCAGCTCTTGTTTCATCACGCTTCTCATCTAAACGCAATGCTAAGCATTCTTGTAGAGGTTTAGTTGCCTTAAGCACATCTCGGAGATGTGGTGCTAGTGCAACCAATCTAGATCTAGCTGCAGCAATTGCAGCAGACACTCGCTCCTTGGAGGACACAAGTTCATTACATGCTCCTGCCAATTCACGACGTTGTCGAAGTTCCCATTCCAGTCTTGCTAATTGTAGCTGATGTTCATCATTCTTAGTAATTTCCTAAGAATAAAAAAATAAGTCAGTCAAATTTACTCAAACCGGGGTATGTGTAAATAATGAAATTACACATACTGGACGTGAAATATCCTCTGGAGCTTCCTTATAGAAATTGTCCAATGGGACTAATTCTATCTCTTCATCTTTAGATTTAAACTGCAAGCATTTTGTCACTTCCTTATTTAGATGGTCAGCTTCATATAATAAATTCTGTAGAAGCAAATGTGTAGAATCCACTTGTTGCTTCTCCTTATTTAAAGCATCTCGGCCAGCTCTTGTACGAACTTTTTCCAAACGGTTTAGTTTCTTTAATGCCACCAGCAGTAGAGATGCTTCCACTCTCTTTGCATTTATCTTTTCTTTGCTCTAAAATGATACAAAGAATATTAAAAGTTACTTATAGATCCAAAAGAAAAATAGACAAATTACAAATTCAGCGAACCTCATTAGTTCCTTTAGCTTTCAATTCGGCTATATCTGCAAAAAGCTGTCGAACATCTTGACAGATTTTTTTGAACAAAACGGCATCTTTTTCAGCAGATCTTAATTGCGCCTCGCTTTCTTCAAATTCTACTACACGCTAAAAATTAAACTTTATTAGCTTTAATCAAATCATCAAATGAAATAACAAAAACACAAACATATTTCTAACCTTATAAACATCGACAGGTGGCTGTTTACTTATTTCACTCGAGTTACTGTTCAGTTTTCGTCTTTTTTTGGCAGATGTATCTTCTTTACCCATTGCTAATTTATTAATAAACGTACAACTACACTTACTTAATAATGAATAGTTTTGTGGTAGTCGTATCTTTATTTACCGATTTTCACCTCACTTTTTTTCAATTTATTTTGACACTGACATTTAACAGAGAGAGAGAGAGAGAGAGAGTCATACATTAAACTATGATTTTCGTGCGAGAATTGAACTTTAAAATTAACTTGATAAGAAAACATAACCGTAACAAATTAAGATTACACTAGTATATGTCTAACAAATACTTGATATAAATGCAATTAGTTTACCTTTTATTTATGGTCTAACTGATGTAACTTATTGTACCTAGTAGGTGGCTCTGTAGTGTTCTTCGAGAGCTTATCTTCCTTTAATTGGTCAGAGTCGTTTAGTAGTATCCCATAGTGGAGATTACATGGCATGAGAAATCTTACACTAACACTTTCCTTAATATTAATATTAGGCCAAGAGTAAGAATGATGAATATTCCAGTTAACTAACAGATTAGCAGCTCGATAGCTAGCTCTGTCCAAGGTGACGAATTATTCGTTTACGGGTTCTAATCATAAACTAATTTGACTTCATACGCTATTCAACTGTGTAAATGGATCATGTACGTAGTGCGTTAATAGTAATGTCAGAAAATTGAGAACTTTTTAAACCACAAATGGAGAAATTGCTAATAAAATAGATTAGGCATAAAGTGTAAAGTGTGTCTAGATATCTTAGCAAACAGGCAAACACGCGTCGGTCGCATGCCACGCTCGACGTCACACAGCGACCGGCGACCGCTAGCCCGCTGGAGACCGGACAGACCGTGGTCAGGGCGTGTTTTGTTTATCGAAACTACTCGATAATAAACATACAGTTTACTCGGTACAACACAAACTTTCATTTGAATCTAGACAGAGCTACTGATCGTCAATCGTTCTGTGGAGAATTGAATAATAAAAATGTCAGGAGAGAAACTGGAATTACGTACGGTCACTTACATGTGTCCTACTCATCCGGTACAATTATACGAGTTGATACTTGAGCTGCTAGAAGATGCAATGGACTGCTATACGACATTGCAGTACGAGAGCAGGAGTCCAGGTCCACTACGAGATCGTCCCGATCCGTTCAGCTCAGATAAAATTGATTTAGGTGAGTACCCGCATCGTTATTCTTTTCACAGTACTTATCACCAAAGATAATGCATTATGTTTTATTGTACTTTTAATGCAAAAACATAAAATAATCATTGTTAGAGAAACTAATTTCAAAAATTTGAAGTTGTTATTTATGTTATCTAAATTGAGGGTAGAATACAAATTACCCACAATTGCTTTGTTGCGGCTCTTCGTTGCGCCATCGATGGAAGATTGAGCTGCGTCTAAAAAAAATGTTTTGGTATGAAAGACAAAACAAAACAAAAAAAGTGAACAAATATTAAGTCTGAGTCAGTTTCTGTGATATTAGTTCATGATAATTTATGCTCATTCTCGGGTTAAAGGACACGAACGGTAACTTACTTATCACTCCACGTTATTCATCTCTAATAAGCAGAGGAAAGAAACCTTACTAAATACGGCATCAACGCATATCTTGTACTCTTATGTAAGAATACCCATTACTCTTACTACACCATTTATTTCATCCGTCGGTACACTTACTCTAAGTACTAGTTCTGTAAACAGTGCAGGATTTGCATGATATAGACTTTGCTCTATATGCAATTTAGGTTACAAACAATTAATCGAACATCAAATGAACTCCTAGATAAGTAAACTTCGATATCCTGTACCGTAATTATGATTGTTTGCGGTCTACGATTAACTGACCAAATACAGTCACGGACAAGTTACAAAGTTATCTTATAAATAACATACGACAGGTTTATAGGATTAATTAATATACAGTGATCTAATATGACTACTACATAGTAAGGCTATTTTGCGTCGTGTGGTGGATCAACCCACATTGCGCTTCGGTGTTATTATTAACGAATTAATGATAATTATATTTTCTTCAATACGCTAATACGTCGTTGCTATTAAAAGCAGTATTCGGATAATTAGTAATATAGGGCTGTTCTTTAACAATGCACTATTTGTAGTTGCTCTAGGTTATAAAACCAGTCAACAGATCTTCGCAAAAGAATACACATGTAGTAAAGTAATCACTCTGATATTTTTAATAGATATGGTGTATCAGATATAATTGTTGTTTTTCTATAGCGTTTATGACAGCGGCCTCGTATATGAGTCTCTGTAATGAAGGAAACAAACATATTGAACTGTTGCCGGCAACTCCGGTGTTCGCGCATCAAATGAACGTCGAAAACAAACCGGGATATTTCTCGGATATTATAATACACAGCGACAAAAAGTAAGTTGTTTTTTTTATTACGCACTGACTTTGTAGCTTTTAAACTAAATCATTTTTTTTTAATAAAACATACATAACATCCCATTTTATTCATCGCTTGTGGATTATCTCCCGATAAAAAGAGGGACAACGATCCAATAATAACTTTTCCGAAAATAAATCCCACAGCATCTAAAGTTTTCATAGGCCTATTTATTAACCACCAAAACTGTCAAACCTTGGGTCCATAACCTTGTACTAGTTCACGGGATTCCGGTTTTCTGTTATTTAAAGATGCAACGTTTTCGTTGCAAACCTTCCAAAAAACGGTAGAATAATTGAACTACTAAGCTGTTTTGTGCGCATTTTTTTCTAAATTCTATTGAAATCAACAAATTTCACTCATTCGTAAGTTCGAATCCTAGACCTTCCTTTAGTACCTTTATTATTTTCGCGATCACAGTATAATTCAATGAATCACGAAAACTCAATTTTAATATGATAAAAAAAATGTAGGCGTCGATGCAAAGCCACGACCGATTTAATTGTTCGATAATATTGGTTCTTTACTATCGCCAGAAAGCAAATAAAACGTTACATTGATAAATTTCACGTTATCAGTTACGGCGTGTCTATTACTGATAACGAATGTCCCTATTGCTTCACAATTAACAACGACTATTGTGTCCAGTGCTACGTACAATAGTTTCTTAATTATTTGCAGAGCACATAATGTTAACACTCTGCTGGACCTGCGCGGCTGCACCTTTGCATACAGCGACGAAGATTCTTTAAGTGGAAGCAAAATTGTTTTGAAAACATTAAAGGAGAAAGGAGAAAATGCATCGTTTTTTGGATCCTTATTAAGTATAAGTTACCAATTTTCTATTTTAAGTTTAAGTTTTTTTATCAAAGGAAAGGAATATTTGTGTTATCAATTCCTAGTGTTTAATTCTTGTTACGTTATAAACATGGTTTGTGGGACTGCTTATTGGTAAAAGACGAGACACATTACGTGAAAGCAAAATCATCAGGCGCTTAAGTTGGCACGTCGGGCAGATCTGTACTCTTATTCCCGGCGTGCCAAATTAAATGCCGGGTACTTCACATATTTAGTAGCAGTGACATAGTAAGCACATAACGCCGATAAACATGATAATACATTGAGCGAAAGATGTGTACATGGTCTTTGGGTAGACGGATTTATTTTTTATGTATATTATTTTCTTATATAAGAATATCTCATATTTCTAGAGTCCGGTTCGCATTTGGCTTCGGCACAAATGGTCCTTTCGAAACAAGCTGAATGGGCCGCAGTTGATTCTACAACTCTTCTATATTCAAAGAAGTATATGCAGGACGGCGGGAAGGAAATAATAACGCTTGAAACTTTAGGCCGTCTGCCGCCGTACCCTATCGTGGTTAATACAAAACTTCCAGGTAGAAACCTTGATCGTATACCTTTACGATAATAAGCAATTTTTTGGTTTCTTTATTTGTAGTTTATTTCAGATGAAGTAAAGAAGGAGATCGCGCGTATTTTATTGGCATTGCCACAGACGCCGAAATGGAAACAGAAGTTCGCAGTGTTCGGTGTGATCAAGTTTGAGTTGAACAGCGCGGGCGCGTACGATGGGCCGGCTGCACAGATGTGGGCCGGCCAGAAAGAGAAACTTAACATTAGGTATTATTAGATTACTTCTTGTTATATCCTTGTTGTATATTATTTACATTTTATATAATGATTATACTCCTAAATAAGTTGAATGCTATTATGCACATGTTATTTGTATTCTTAAGTGTATATTTCTTATAAAGTACTAAATAAAATTTTTCAACAACTTCAGTCACTGAACTATGATTCTATCATATTTTTGTGTAAAAACTACATGAAAGACAACAAAATAAGTGAAACCATTTTTAATGCCAACAAAAATTGTTATAAAACAAAACATCTCTCAAAACTTCATTAAAAATCTAGAAACATAAACCAATGGATTCTGTAATTTATTTAAATTTGCAATTATCACATCCACAGGGAGTTGATTTAATTAATTTTCTAGTTGGTTTTCGGCAATGCAGCACTACTTGTTTAGGCATGTTGAATACAAGAGTACCAGGTTTGACATTCTTAGCAGCATCTTTTTCTTCCTGAAATATTCATCAAATTGCTTTCATAATTACAATTTGATTTCCTTTTAGTCAAGACCTTTAGAGATTTATGATAAAAACAAAATGATTTTAAATAGTAATGAGTGTACAACTCACTCACAGTCTATTATATGTTCTAATTTATAGCTAAACTAAAACTAAATAAAAACTGATTTGATTAATTTGTAACAAAAAATGACAAAAGTTTTACAAACCTGATAAAAGGACACTAGGGTTTTTTTTATATTATGTATTATTTTTCTGTTATTTAATGAGAAATAAAACATTTGCAATTGTTGCAATTTATTATTATGGTCAAATTACTTTAAATGGAAAAAAACCCTTATGATGCAAATTAAAAGTTTATTCACTACTTCACTATCTAAGAAGATATAGTCAGTACCAAAAGAAACAATCAATTTTACAGTATTTTTTTATAATTTTTTAATGCCTACACCCATGTTAGCAACAGATTAAAATAATATCAACACTAAACCATAATAACATTTATTAATATTTTATGTAACTACTTATTATGAAAGCTAGGAAGTGTAACTGGAGGGACTATACAATTCCACCGCCATTGATGTGGTCAATCTCTTCTTGGGTGAGAGGTGTCCTGCGGTAGCGCGGTGGCAAGTCTATATCAGATATTGTGCTCATAGCAACTGTTTGTTGCGATTGCTGTAAAACAAAACCTCATATGACATACAAATATCTAATATTAAGACTTACAAAGTTACAAATAACTTAAATATTGTTGTTATGTTTTAAACTATACAACTTATAATCGAAGTAGCCTTGGTCACTTAACAAGGTATGAAGTCTCTAAATATGATTATTTTTTAACATAGTATTATTTAGAACATAGTACAGAGTACAGACCACGCTTGCTGGTGCTGCGGCAGGTGCCGCCGACGATGGAGCAACTGCAGGAGCAGATGGAGGCCGTCCAGCTTGACCACCTCCGCCCTTTCGGAATTTTATGACTGGTACGCGAAGTAGTGCGGTTGTTAATCTAACCATGTTGTATAGCTAAAATTTTTTCACAAATCACTTAACTAATTTTTCATTTGCATCTAATTTATAATTTATATTACATTCGAATTCGATTATTTAACAGTTTGACATAATTCTGACAGTTAACAGATGACAAACGTCAAAGTAAAACAATGTTAGTTGACAGTTTGAAAATCGAATACATATTCCATACAAATGTCCTAAACCAAGGTTTTTTTTTAATCGAGTGTAACTGTGGTTTCCACTGTTAACACTTGTAAGAACACATATCGTTATCTTTTTATACCCTTTGAAGAAATAGAGACTGCAAGATGGAACGGAGAGAGCGTAAAACCTTTCAAGATATAGGTATATAGTAGATACTATCCCGGCGGAATAATCATTATTTGGGCTAGAATTCTTTTATATTTTATTAATTTCATAGATGCGAAAGTATAAATGAATGATCTCAATGACATTCAGAACTTAGTCTAGAAGTACACA
>DVQG01000823.1:0-12732 GCA_018231605.1 Papilio ambrax
TCAGATATGACGGCTGATAGAAATGTATGGAAGAGCAGCACATGCTGTGCCGACCGTCCGTAGGAACAAGGGCAACTTCATGATGACACACACACCTTATCTTACATGCCGTTTGATTTGTCACGCCTACTTGTAATATAACGAGGTACTGACGAGGAGTCTGTGTGTGTGTAGGGCTGACGGCGACGCTGTTGCGCGAGGACGACAAGATCGCGGACCTGAACTTCCTGATCGGGCCGAAGCTGTACGAGGCCAACTGGCTGGAGCTGCAGGCGGCGGGCTACATCGCGCGCGTGCAGTGCGCCGAGGTGTGGTGCCCCATGACGCCCGAGTTCTACCGCGAGTACCTCATACAGAAGTCAGTCTCTCCTGCCACACAACTACCACAGCTTCCCCGTGCGCCATCCGCCTCGTGCTATAAAAACTTATTCATTACTTCATCATAATAATCAACGACAGCCCATGGGCTTTTTCTCATTCTCATTCTATAAATTAAGTGACCATAGCAACCTTGATTCTTAGCTGATATTAGTTTGTACTTTTTATTATTTTCTCGTAGCGCAATTTTTTTATTTAAAAGAAAATAATGCTATGATTTCTAACTTCCTACATATCATAGAAGTGTGTAGAATGTCTTATTGTGTTAGTATAGATGATAATTGATTTTCAGAATAAACAAGAAGATGTTACTGTACGTGATGAACCCGTCGAAGTTCCGCGCGTGTCAGTTCCTGGTAAAGTACCACGAGAAGCGCGGCGACAAGACCATCGTATTCTCCGACAACGTGTTCGCGCTGCGCCACTACGCCGTCAAGATGAACAAGCCCTACATCTACGGGCCCACGTCGCAGAGCGAGCGCATTCAGATCCTGCAGAACTTTAAATTCAACCCCAAAGTTAACACCATCTTCGTGAGCAAAGTCGCCGACACCAGCTTCGACCTGCCCGAGGCCAACGTCCTCATTCAGATTTCCTCGCACGGCGGCTCGCGGCGCCAGGAGGCGCAGAGACTCGGTACTGCTCATTGCTTACTGCTCACTGCTACCTGCTACCTGCTACCTGCTCCACCTATAATAAACTCCGGTATTAAATCCATCTCGGGAGGTCCAGCGACCATATGGTCCTGTTTGAAATAGTTTTGACATCAAGTTTAAAAATTGTAGTAAAGGGGCAGCGCGTTCCACTGAGATCTCGAAACCCCCCTCTTTTTGCACCCATGGTTGGTCATCGAGGGGGTTTTAGTGGGTCAAACCAATATAACTTCGTCTTCTCCCATAAGACAGGGTATCTTTAGAAGATTTCGCTTTGATAACAAAAAAGAGCGGCTAGCTCCCTTCCACCAACACCCCTGGGTGATATTAACTTTATTAACTGTAGTAACATATATCTTTTTTATAACAAGAGTTAAGTTATATTATCAAATACGTTTGATGACTTGTAGGTCGTATCCTGCGTGCTAAGAAGGGCGCGCTGACGGAGGAGTACAACGCGTTCTTCTACACGCTGGTGTCGCAGGACACGCTGGAGATGGCCTACAGCCGCAAGCGGCAGCGCTTCCTCGTCAACCAGGGATACAGCTACAAGGTACCACCACCACCATCACTAAACTAGCTATATTTATGTTACTTTAATCTCTAGTCTCCTCAGTCGCAATACATCTCTTTTCAGGTCAGGTGAGGTCATCACTCTACCTACATCTATGTACCTAACACACTCCACACAAACGAATATGTGGTTAATCCCTTAAAACATGAACATGTCTTGCTAATCTTTTACTTACTAATTTCTTCCGCTTTCCTTTAATATAGTAATTTTCTAACATTGTAATGTTGGTCTCAGGTGATAACAGAGCTGAAGGGCATGGACACGGAGCCGGAGCTGTTCTACGGCACGCGCGAGGAGCAGGGCATGCTGCTGCAGCAGGTCACTACATTACGTTACATGTCTATATCTATCTATACATATAAAAAAATTGGAGTGTGTTGTTTGTATTAACAAAAGAAAAATTCTAGATTTCGCGGAGATGTATTCGCGTTGCTGATAACGAATATCACAATAAAAAATTGTCTGTTTTCTGTCCGCAAGCCGTATTTCGGGTAACCTCCGAAACGGTTAGGTTTATTTTAACGGGACTCTTCGTGAAGGCTGGCTGACACGGACAGCCCCATATTACAAACTACTTTTTTTCTAAATTCCATGCTGTCAAAAGGATAGCCCGACCGTTATCTTTGGAACGCGTGGTACGATTTTAACGGAACGTTTATTGGAAGGTTGAAGTATGCGGGAAAGTTATAGCCAGCGAAGTTTGCGACAGCTCGTACGTGATATACGTTATGGATGGCACTTTATTCTTTGACGTGGATTGTATGTGATTTGTGAGTGTATGTCGCAGGTGCTGGCGGCGTCGGAGAGCGAGTGCGAGGAGGAGCGCGAGGCGGGGGGCGCGGGGGGCGCGGCGGGCGGGGCGCGGCGCGGCGCGGCCAGCCTCGCCTCGCTCGCCGGCGCAGACGACGCGCTCTACCTGGAGCACCGCCGCCAACACAACAAGCACCCGCTCTTCAAGAAGTTCCGATACTGACCACCCCATCCACACCCCGCTACCTGCACCGCTGCATACGTATACGCATTTTACCACTTCAAAAGGATTATACCCAACCGTCCCCCCTGTCCCCACGTGAGAATAAAAAGTTTTATCCGTCCCACTATCACCTATAAGTTGATAGATTTAACCATTATGATATAAAATAAGTTCTAACCGTCTCCTCGTGGCAAAAGGTGGGACGCCGGAAACTTTTTATTCTCACCTGTCTTCACGTGAGCACAGAAAGGGGTGACGGTTAGGAATAATCTCTTAAAAATTCTACTCTTATGATACAGTTTTTTATGTCTTGGACGGTGTTGCGGGCTAAAGCTAGTAATGTAAAAATTGTCATTTACATTGTATATAAATATGTATGCTCTTTGTTTCAGATTTTTAGATATTGTTCTATAAAATCATATTTACACTATTGTTATTACACCTGTAATAATCGTACAGCAAATAAGTTTCTGATGTTATTTCTATCACTTTAACGTCCGGCCGCCGATGTAACTTGGTGAAAATTGAAATTACCGCCATCAAACTGGATAGACCGTTATCTTTTATTGCACTGAAAAACCTACATACCTACTAAAAATATATATAGAGGCCTTTAAACAGACATTTATGTCTGTTGCAATAATAACTGAAAACTAAATATAATGGACACTATTATCTTGATTAATTGGCAACACTAAAGCGCCGGTGGCGCCACACCGTGATAAGTTGGGGAGACTGTAACAATAAGCTGCCCATAAATATGTTGATGTCAATCATTATTTGTAAAATGTAAAACATTGCTCAGAAATATATATAATAAAATATCGTAGAACATGTTTTTTATTTAATTTGATTAAGTTACTGTACACACTAGCGTAGTTTATTACTGAGTGATTTAACAAAAATACGAATAGCATGCAACTAGTTCCATGTGTTTCAGTGAATCGGAGAGTGGTTGCGGTGTGCCGGAATGGGCTATCGTGGAGCTGCAAGGTCTCGTACAAATAAAGAAAGAGTCTCCGGCGGGGCCCGCGGTCATCGGCGACCTGCACTACTACCAGAGGAACCGCCATCCCGTGCTGGTGCTCGGACATCACATACTCAACGGCAAAGAAGTTAAATTAGAACAACCGATGGCGGTCATTGAGAAAGTAGATATTGACGGAAAGCTACAATATAAAATTAAAGCTATCGTCAAAAAGAAATTACTATTCAAATCCAGACCTAAGCCGATCATATCACATGTATCTGATAAAATTTAATTAAATTGTTTATCCTGGTTTTTGGTGTTTTAATTTCGTGACCAATGTTTATGCTGAAATGAGACTGGACATACATTACCGACTAGGATATTGCACCCTATGAGCATAAATATAACTAAATTATGATATTTATATCGTCTACTATGCCCTTGACATCAAGAGATGTGAGGAGTGCATGTCAAATAGAATACGAGGAATGGCAATATTGTTGTACAAATTATCGATTTTCTTCTTTCCGAGTTATAGTAGCGCGGTAGAATAAATTTCAAACAATTTTATTAGAAATACATTTATTTAAGTGATATATATTCCGGTATGTACACATTAACACTTATCCCAGACGAACATGAAAAAATAAAATCTTCAATGAAGAACAATATTCCGTCCGAACGTATCTTGTAGTTTCATATAATCCGATAAGTTTACAAATCGGCATAAATATATTTTCTATATTTCATTAACATCATCTTTAAATTCCAATAAATCCTGTCTCATACAACAATACATTTGTATCATTTAGAATGATATATTTTTCTGATCTTTATTTTTAATCTACATTCAATAAAGAACATTTTCATGTTATTTTTAACATTTTAAAATTAAACAGGCATTTGGTACGAATTAACTGATCATTTTAAAAACATCTAAAACTTCGATTATCGTCGATTAAAAAAAAGAAAATTAATCGTTATATTTAATTACGTTTTAATATAAAACAAATGTTCATACGACGTTTTGTTAAAATAAAGATTCCAATATTACTTCAGTCAAGATTTTTTCTCTGGCAACTTTGACAAGCGAAATTAAAAAAGTACGATTTATTCTAATTATTAAAAGTATTTACCTAAATTATGTCAAGAACTGAAAAGAAAAGGAACAAAAGTCTCGTAGGCTTCGTTAGCCTTAAAATATTGCCTCTCAAATAAAGTCTGTGCCATGCAGAGTTTACAAATCCTACTATAATTAAATTCTTATAATTTACACGTTTTTTATATAGATATTGGTTCTTTTATTAAGCATTAAATTTGAACTTAAATCTTCAAAGTAAATAACTAGAAAATGAAAGTAAATTTCAAACCATATATTATAATTACGCAAGGCACTTTATTTTCCAAGAAACAGAAAAAGAAATAAATTAACGCTACACTTAAATGTAACTATAGTTAAACAAAATTCATTGTTAAACCTAAGAAAGTTATTTTATAATATGTATGAAGATTTTATCGATTTCGTACACAAAAGGAATGGATTGCACTAAACGTTATGTGACGAGAGTAGTCCGTACACACTCTCGTAATGGTTTAAAAGAAATCAAACATTGATTACAGAACTTTGGCTGAATAATATACACTAACCATAGATATATAACCTATAAACGGAAAGTTTAATTTGACGTCTAATCGAGAGTCAATTTTCGAAATGACACATTATATCATAAATGACAACACTGAGGGAATTTACTCCAACAAAAGAATTTTTCGCCTCAACTTTGGGCGGTGGCATCAACATATCTATAGGTTATAAATCTATGACACTAACATTAATGTAGTATAAACTCATAAACATTAACATCTAAAACAAATAAACAATTTCATCTACAACGTAACATGAACATAATCTAAATCTTAAAACTAAGTCCAAGTTCAAACATACAAAACCACTTCCGAATTTCAAGTTCTCTATCAATTTTATGTCTAAAACAAACAATCGTTTATAATAATAAATTAGTCTCAATTTTCGATAAAAAGGAAACTCAATAGTTATTTGATAAAAAACATTTAGAAACTAACTTTCTAAATTTATAACTAACCCAAACATCCAAATATAATAAATTCATTCAAACAGCGATATTGGTTAAAATAGTACCGATTAAAAAAAATCAGATATTTTAATAAAATCATTAAACAGTGATTAAAAGTTCTTTAAATAAACCATTTTAAAGTTGACAAAAATAAAACCGGTTAAAAGCTAACAAGAAATAATGATTTCTTTTCTCTTATTATATTCTTAATGTCGACAGCTTTGTTGATACAACCAGAATAAGGTCACATTGTTTACTTACATGATTATTCCAATGATTTATCCAATTATGACAAAATATATATTTTCAAATTGCAGAACATGATTATATATTTATACTTTAATTGCAATTAAATTATATTTGAGAAATGTAAATAATATTTTTAAAGCCAAAAACACCATAACATTTATTGTCTGTTTGACGATTGAAGATTTATATATTGTATGAAGCGTGCGCAGTGAAGCGAAACCGATACTGACAAGTGACACAGATAAAAAACGGTAACATTTAACTAACATGACAGAGCTGTATTAATATAGTCCAAATATAAGTTTAAATATTTCATTCATAAAAGACATTTCATAAAGTAAATTAATCGAGAGAACAGATATAAGATTCGCTAAGTCGTCAACGTGTCAAGTTCCCATATTACACGTTGGCGTGGTCTGCTCGCAGCAGCTCCTGACCCTCGACGGAGGTCCAGTAGTCGACGAGCAAGTCGCGCTCCGTCTCCAGGCAGCTCAGGAATGTCGACATGTTCTCACCACTCTTACGGATACCTAGCAACTGTTTCTTCAACTGAACATTCTGCAAACAAACATACAAATTAGTATCATAATCACGTTTGCTAAAATATAACATATACATACGCATTTAAAAATTATTTCATACTTAAAAAAAAAATCATTTTGACCTTAGAAAATGACGTTTATATTATTTATCTTATATGTGTACATACATCATTTACTTTGTTTTAATTATTGGTTCATGATTAAGTAAATCCTGCAACATATATTTAGTTCTGACGGTTTTAAGAAAAGTCGAATTGTTCAGATAAAATCGTATGTAGGCATATGTAAAGCTCTTCAGTTAGAACTGACTGTATGTAACTGAATTAAATTTTACCCAACTTCGTATTTAATACATATTCAATTTCACACAAGCTAAAGAACCATGACACTATTTTTTTTTACTAAAAAAAAATAACCTTGCTAGTTGAGAAATGTAAGAAAATAAATAAAAGCGATTTGCCGAGAACGACTCGTATTGCGGTATCTTATCGATTCAGGTCGCGACCCATTTGAACTGAGCACACTATATGAGTATTATAACGACAGTGCGCCTGCGGTGCCCAGCGTTGCCCAGCGTTGCCCAGCGTTGCCCAGCGTTGGCCATGTCGACATTTCACATATTTCTCTTCATAACATTATGTACTCTAACACTCTGTGACGACAGCGACGAACCTATTTTGTATTATTATGGTTTAGTAAGTTAATACATAAATAAATATTATCATTATAATGTAATTAATATTGAGAAACTAATCTAAAATTGTTTGTACATATTTTTACAATATTCATAATTTGCAATGAAAATCATTAAATGTGTTCATTTTTAACATCGCTATCCTGACCTATGTCAAAGAAGAATTTACATTTGAATAGCACGAGCAACAAACTTTCAAAATCTCAATCAGGTTTACCACATTCATATGCATGTGTGTCGAAATTCGTGGCTTGTGTTTACTTTGGAAAATGAATTTGCTAAACAGAAATTGTGTAGAAATAGAGTTGTTAGAGAGAAATAGTGAGTGATGAGAATGGTGTGTCAGGAGGCGAGCGAGCGCGGGCTGGGCGCGTGCGGCGCGCGGCAGGCGTGCGCGGCGCTGCTGGTGCGGCACTGGCGCGCGCCCGCGCTGCTGCGTCTGTGCCGCTGCGCGCGCCGCCTGCGCTGCGACACGCGCGCACACACAGACCGGCTGGTCGAACTCAACAATAGAGCCTACTTCCAGGTACCATTTACGCATATATCATCATCTTCATCATCATCATCACCAGCTCACTATAAGTATTCCACACTATAAGTGAATCTCTTCGCCGATATGTGTAAGTTGCATTACGATGTTTTCCTTCAACGTAAGAACGTCGAGTAAATTATGTACATATGGAAATTCGAAAAATCGAAAATCACATTGGTACACGGCGGGATTCGGACCCATGACTGTAGATTAGAAGTCAAGTGCTTAAACCCACTGAGACAACGACGCTCTATATATGACTTTCCTAAAACAAATAATCCTATACCGTCCAATATCATCGAGTTATCAACTGATGTGTGAGTACCCATTCAAAGATAAAATGTTGAAGCTCTATTTAATATTTGAAGTTTTTGGATAGTTGATTAAGTTCCTATTCAAAGATAACTTCGAATAATAGAGTACCAATAGATAGATTACAACAACTTATTGGTATTCAATTCCAGTTCTGTACACCGGTCACAAATTGGCCATCATGCAGTCCGTCGGACACGCCGCTCACCGTGGACACGCAGTACGACCGGATGGATCCGGACGAGATCGAGGCGATGCACCATCAGAACGTCGCCCTGGTGCCGCCGAATGTCACTCTCGACTGCCGATGTCGGTACCCCAACTACTGGCGGTTGAATTCGACACAGGGTTCGATATCGAGGTACGGATGCGGGTCGATGCCGCCGTGCCAAGCGGGGGAGTGGTGCGGCAACGTGAGCAACGAGCTGGACGCGCTGTACCAGCGGTGCGTGTGCCCGCGGCGGCACGAGTGCGCGCACGCGGGCGGCGTGGCGCGGCGCCGCGTGGCCGAGCTGCTGCACCGCGGCCGCGCCTGGCGCGCGCACTGCCGCCCGCTACACGCTCACTACGACGACTACTACGACCAATACTAACCACAATTCACATTTTCTATCAAAAAAAACATTCCGATATCCAGATAGTCCTTAAAATTTTGTTATTAAATGCTTTAACATAACATTGATGAGTTATTTTTAATGCTATTTTTCACATTTCACAGGCCTGTTAATTCTTATTCATATTAGGGCCTGTTCTTAGAAGTTTATAAACAACCTTTAGTTATTATTATATGTGATGAATTACCGGTGCGGGTTGTGCGGCGATGTCTTTGACGATGTTGCGCAGCTGGTCGGGGAAGCGGTCGGGCCATAGACAGCGGCTGAGCAGCCCGCCGCGCTGCGCCTCCGATGCACTTATCCGACGACCAAACACCACCAGATCGTTTACCTATATATGACAATACAATTATACCCAAATGCCTATTTTAACTACAATAACAAATTATTGTAAATTTAAATGTAAATTAAAGGGAAACGTGGATATGTGTGACATCAACCGATCTGCACTGAGCCAGTGTGGCTGACTTCGGCCTAGTTACTTATTTAGGGTAGATTTCTAGCACCTCAATTAGGACTTATGAGTACTGGTTAATAAGATGTGAAATAGACAAATATGAAATGATTCATAGATGCTAGCAGACTTTTTACAACCAAACTATTACTTTTCTTTCTGTATAGCATAGCACATAATGTAAATACTGACTAATGATTGTGACAAGGAGCTGCAGCGCGCGGTGATGGCGGCGAGGCCGGGCTGCATGGCGGCGTGGTGCGGGGACTCCGCCAGCGAGAAGGTGGCGGAGTCCGCGGCCAGCGCCACGTCGCTGCAGGCGAGCAGCCCCAGCCCCACGCCCCAGCACGCGCCCCACAGCCCCGCGCACACCAGCTTGCTGTGCTGCTCCAACGCGCTCAGCAACGACCTGCGACACACGCACTACCACACTCTACATACTAACCAACATAAATTCAATCTTTTCAAATTAAAAATAACATTCTTATCTAACACAAAATATTGAACAAATCAGTGAAATTAAGTCATCTACTTAAGGAAAACAGAAATACTAGCCTCCTTTTTGAAGTCTGTAAAAAAATTATGCAAACAATTGGTTGTATGTTCATTTATTAGCTTACCGTATGGACTCGGCTATTTCAAATGCATTTTTAGCTCTTGTTTTGTCATCATCATGTAGTAAGGGCCTCATGTCCAGTGGGGAGCACAGGGAGCCGCACTGGGATGTCAACAGTGTCACTGATATGTCATTCCTTGCATCAACATAATGCAATACCTGCTCTAACTCCTTGATGACCTGAAATTTTAAATAGAAAATTAACAAATTTATTTTTTATTACTTTGGCATTTAGTATTTAGTGTACACTTGCCTGAAGTGTAAAGTATATTAAGACTTTTTTCTTTATATCTCATCAAAGATGTATCTTGGTCTCAATTTATAAATACAAGTAGTGATGAATGAGATATTCTTATTCAAATTTGAAATTTCAAGTGAAAATAATAAGCTTACCTCTATATTATAATTGTAGTCATTATGTACATCTATTTCTGCTAATCTGAATCCAATATTTAGAGTCAAATACTTAAATTTTCTTTCATCATCATTTGGCACCAGTTCCTTCATCCTCTTTTGTTTAGGTGGTTTATCAATTTTGCTACTATCCCTTTTTCTTTTATTCAAAGCAAGGGAGAGTTTGGAGTTGAGCTTTTCTTTTATAGATAGACAATCATCCCTGTTAATAATTTCACTGTTATTTACAACTACTGAATCAGACATGAAACCTTCTGTTGGTTGATTTGACAAATCACCTTCTGTAGTTTTATTTGCATTATCATCTTGAACTACTTTCACATTGTTTTGTGTTCCACCAGATTCTACATCACTTAGCCTCCGTGGACTCATACATGTGCTGGAATATGAACTAGAGGAATGACGGCGATAAATGATTGAATCATCCGCACTATGAGTCTCAAAATCTTCTACAGGAGACTTAATGGAACTACTCAGTGATGTCCTGTGTTTCCCACTTAAAATTTTCTTCGGATCACCCTCATCATATTTAGATGAATCTTTCTTCCGTTCCCGGAACTTCATTTCCTTACTATCTGGAGTGGAACTTTGAAGCTTTTTTATAAATTCAGCTTTAGTTTTGACATTCTTTTTACCCTTTGGTGCTTCAGGTGTCAACTGATATATCATGTTGACTGCACCCTCATCCATTAAAAGCTTATCAACCTCTGATAACCTCTTATTTTGCTTAACATTTTTAGGTGAAGGCTTTTTCCACTGTAACTTATTAGCTATAGGAGATTTTGATTTAGATCTCACAGATGATACTTCAGTCTTAATTTTTTTGTTAGGTGAAAATTCTTTTTCTACTTCATTGCTTTTAATCACAGATTTACCTTTTGTAAAGGTGTCTGGGTTATCTGGATCAAAAATTACTTTCTTTTTGATGATTCTTCCAAGTCTTCTATGGGGTTGACCCTCATCACCACTTTTATTGGATTTCTGGCTATGGTCTTCACTAGTTGTTGAGTCTATGGATGTTCTAAGCAATTCTTCTTTATTTATTACTGCTGGTTGAATTTTACTTTCATCAATTTCTGTCTTATCAACTAACTTGACAGATTTATCAATTTCTGGTGTTTCCTCATCATCCCAGTCTTGCACTAATACATTAATAATGCTATCAGTTTTTTTCTGTTCCTTCTTTTCAGTTTTTTTTGGCTTTTGAATTCGTTCCATACGAGTTCTCTTTTTACCAAACTTTAGTCTTGAAAGTTGCTGCAAAGCTAACTGAGCTTCCCGAGATTTTGTATTTGCTGTCGTTTCCATTTCCTCTATTACTTCATTTTCTGGTGTTTCAGCATCTTTACCTTGTAGTATATCTAACAACTCCTCTTTGTTGAAAACTTCTTGACGTCCAGTACAATTGTTGTTTTCCACATTATCTGTCACATCAGATGACCGTAATACTTCACTAAGTTCAATACTCTGGTCAAACTCACTCAAAATATTTTTTGCAGCTTGTTCATCAGAATTTGTCTCATTCAAGTTATTTTCTTTGACATCATTACATTCGACTTCAACTAATATCTCAGTCTTAAATCTAACTCCATCCTTATAAGACATTTCTTCATCGTTAATCTCAACTGGTGTTTCTTCTTCACTTATTTCTTGTACCACTACTGTTTCTTCAGTGACTACATCTCTTGACGGTTCTTCATTGAGAAGAGGAACTTCATCTGTTGGTGCAGCTGCAATCTCTACTTCTTGATAAACAGTTTTCACTAAACTGTCAATTTCCGTAGTATCTTTCTCTGGGTTATCTTTCACTTGTTCCTCCTGGCTAATTGCAGGCTCACTTACGGGTTCTGTATTACTTTCCGGAAGCGTGGGTTCTTCAATTGTGGTCGCAGTGTCACTTATTGGTTCAAGTTCCGCAGCATTTTCTTCCTTCTCCTCACTTTGCATAGTTACATCTGTTTCCGTAGCGTTACCTTCATCGGTCGGTTCAACGATATCACTCTCAACGACTCCATTAGATTTATGACATACATCCTTTTCTTCACACTCTGTCGAAGTATTTTCGGCTTCAACATTAGTTATCACATCATTAATTGAAGTATTCACCACCGGAGGCTCTTCTATTACTTCCATTTTGTCACTTGTAAGAAATTATATTTGTAAATAGTACCCTACACTGTTTATAGTTAAACTTAAAACAGGCTAACCTATTATGTTGACAAATAAATGAAATAAGCAATCAATCTTAATGCAACACAAAAATATCTTTGCCGTTACATTATTATTGTATTACATTTATTTTTGAAACTATTCATATTAAGCAGTGAAATAAAATGGATTCTAATAATCTAACAAGCTATTCACTTCATCCACTTAAGATTTTTTTCAATGCGTCGTCGTCCATTTCAACTAAAAATGTTGCCACCTGTGAAATTCTAAGAACTTGTCAGAATACTTGTTTTGAAATAAGATATATTTGTCAAATAGTTTTTTTAAAAATTGATATAGGAGTGTTAATATAGCCTACCTACATTTTTGAAAAGGAAAATAGATAAGGTGTAATTTTTCACTTACCCATTAATTTATATCGCATCGCACGGATTATAGTGTGTCTAAATAATTTAGATTAGTTTGACAATTCATTTCAAATTTAGTAGGGATGGG
>DVQG01000824.1:0-12731 GCA_018231605.1 Papilio ambrax
GACTATCGCTACTATCTAAAGTCGATTGTTCCTCCAAGTATTAAATAATTAATTGAAATTTAAATGGAGTAAGAATTCAGTACAGGATAAAAGATTGACAGGTTATAGTTTTTCATGATTTAAAAACGAAAGCGAAGGCGCACTCTGGCTGGTTGTGTGGCTATTGCGCGGGCGCGGGCGGGGGAAGTGCGCGAGCGCGGTGCGGGCGACGCATCTCGCCAAGGTTACGCGGCAGGGGCGGCGACCGGCGGCGGCGAGACTCGCGTGACGTCACAGGCGCCGGAAACGACGCCCGCCTCATAGTTACGGTTACATTTTGAGTTTAGAAGAAAGTGCCTCGTTGCGCTTGAGCTAGGTCAGTTCGATGCATTACTATAGTGTTTTTTTGTTTTAATTATAAAATGTATAGATTAAAAGATAATAAACGTTGTAGGGCTGATTAAATTAAGTTTTACTGCTTTATTCACACCTAAAATATTCTTTTTACTGCCTGGATATTTAAAAAAAAAGAATATATAAAAGATACAAGAAACAATATCAGATAGTTGCATAGGGAGCGAGTCGTGTACTAGGCGTGCATAAGTTCATTGTACCGACACTTATTTTACTTTTACCTGTGTCGTTATGAGTCAACAGTCTGCGGCCGCTAACGAGTTTGATAAAAGCTTTTGAATTCATTTTAAATCAATTAATTGGCTTAGCTTATATTTGTTTCCTGATCAGTGCTGTCTTTAGTTTTATATAATACATTCAGACGTTATCTTCATAGAATAAATGAGAATATTAGTAGACGCGCATGTTATTTAATATTTATGTGTTTATTATATGTATTAATAATGTAAATTGTTAAAAATGACCTCAAAGCTAAAGCTGTTGTCCTCGATGTCTGGAATTCTAACAAAAACGTCATGAAATCGAATCTTTAGGAGATAAATCGTTTTTAATACCATATTTTAAATTTATTTAGTTACTCAGTGCTTGTAACAGAAAGAGATTCAAACTTTTTAAAGATTTAAAATCTCATAATTGACAATGAAATATTTTATTTACCAGAATACTAATATACAATAAGACACAGTAATACATGTCATAAGAAGTCAACGTTACCACACTGCACAGGTCGCTGAGGCATTTACCTGTAAAGGACAGAATAAATATATTAATAAAATAAGTTATGACAGTAATAAACCCATTCATGTGATAAGTACGTATTAAAATCGCAATAAAACTCTAAACTGGAGGTCATTAGACGTCCACTTGTTTTGACCATATAAGAAAACGTATTTTATATAAATTATAACAAAAAATAGCATTACCAAAACTTCAATGTAATAGGATCCCAATACTGGTAACGTACAAAAAACCTTCAAAATATAAATCTTTTAAAAATCATATCAGCTTATTTTATTCAAAGTAAATCCGTGGTATTGTAAGATATTGAATCACAATGTTATCCCTCAACGTATATCTCTGAATCTCTATTTACGACTGTATCAAGTCATCTAAGAGGTAATTCCTTGGAAAATCACCATCACAATCGATCTCTGCGCACGCAAAAAATGTCGTCAAACATCGACACGAATGTAAACAGACATTACCTCGACTCAAATCAGCAGAACGCTATCGAATAGCATCGAGTATATCGATGTATCGGAACGTAATATCGATATTGTTAGTTTAAAGCAAGCGGATACCGCGTGAGGCCCCTACTCGCCAAATTTACTAGATCCCATCTCCGGTCGACCGTGGAGGTCCATTGAGAGAAACATGCGCGGAATAAAGGCTCAAATATGTATAACCACGTATTTAAATACGTCCCAGCCGTTAGCGTTTCCGATAGGCGCGTGACGCAGCGCGACCCGCGCCGCATGTAAAGTGACTCAGCCGCGCCGCAGCTTACAAAAGCTTACTTGTAACCCGCCATTTACACTACTCTAGAATGTTCTATTCATCTTTGATTTATTATGTTTCAAAACTATTGAAATCTATGAATGATTTAAGCCCTTGAAACGCAAGGTCACTGGGCCCTTGGCGACAAATTTATTCATCTTTATTTTATACGACATTTGTGCTAAATAAACTTGATTTAGCGAACGGCAGAATATTATAAGAACATCAAATTAATTCGAATTGTTTATAATTATCGGCATTAATATGCCAATGAGACATTCGGTGGACAAGCCGCTCTAAGTAAAAAGTAGGAAGAGTGGTCTGCCTCCAAAACGGGTATGGAGGCTCCGAGTTAATCGAAACAAATAGACAAAGGTATGCGAACTTCATTCTTATCACGTGAAGAGTCTTATTGTAACGCAATAAGATATACTTTTCTTTACACGAATCTTATTAAAATAATTGTTAAAAAGAATCCAATAAGTCGCATCTGAGTTGCGCGACGACTTCACAACGTATCATATATAGTTATAGACTTTATAATATTTTGAAACGGTGTTTTTACTACACAGAGTAAATAACTCATGTTCGGTATTTCAATTCGACACAGCCTCGTTCAAATTAAAAACGCGTAAAGTTCGCGTCTCGTCGGACTGCGCCGCGTCGACTTCGATTAGATTTCGCGAGAGGCGAACAATAAGAAATAAAATCGGTTCATTTACGACCAGCCTGTCAGCCGGCGGTCGGTCGAGGCGTCGTTAAATCGGGAATGCAACGGGCACCACGTTCAAGTTCCGAAAGTCGGGTACCTCTCAGATTTAATGGTGAAGTTTATTACGACAAAAGTGGGTCACTCAGTGATGATGTCACAAGAAGAGTTGAGACGTCGCGACGCCTCGCTCGTAGCGAGAAGTCTCCGCTGAAGAAGCGATTTCGATCGTCCTCGTTCTCCATCAGATCGATTCAGTGCAAATATTGAAACGCTAAATTCGCCGACGCACAAGAATACCCGCGGAATGCAAATCGGAATCTCGTCCGCTCTTTGTTGCGGATTCCCAGACGTCGTCGGCGGCCGGTAAAAAGCAGTCGCGTGGACCGCCTTATAAATTATAAACGTCTTGTTTCGCCGGTCGAAGTGACGCAGTACCGTTACAAAACCTAAGTCCTTTTGAAACGTAAAATCGAAGGGCAGGAGGGTCGCGTATCCAGTTCGGCGGGTTTGCTTTCTTGTGTGTTCGCGATTTTAAACGAAATACGCCGGGAGCAGACTGCGACCTTCAAAAGTATCGAGTTTAGTAGCCGTCGGCGATTTAGTCCATACCTATCGATGGACTTAAGAATACCCTGAGTATCTTTACTCGGCGGAAAAATTACAATACATTTTTTACTTTTCAATATTCTTAAATACAGAACAAGAATCATTTATATTCTTAAATCCGGAATGTAATAAATATTGTTATCGTTTAACGCAGTGGACCTCAGAGCGATAAGTCAACGACTTAATGAAAAGGTCTCCCTCAGTCAGAACGTCTGATAATTTTGTTTTCAAACATTTTATTACGCGGTCTACTTATCCCGGACATTTCTTTTATACAAAAGCTTCGCGCGATAATGTCGGGGAAGTTTGTTATTGTTGAATAGTTACAGTTGACATGTCTATAAATACGGATTGATGTAAAACGGCCGGGAGCGAGATAAAGTTATTTATATGTGCATAAATAAGATAGAAGGTCACCGACAACGTCGGGGTAGGTCTGGGATGTCACTTAAATCGACTGCTTAATCCCATATTAAACGTTAATAAATGAACGCCAAGGAATCGACAAACAGGCAAACAGAACCCTTGTAACTAAACCTTTAGAGGTTAGAATTCTCGCGTAGACTTAATAAAAACTTACATTGTAATGTATTGTTTTTAAAACGTAAGCTTAATTTTGACCTCCGTCGAGTTTGGTTTATAAATAACGAACCTTGATACGATGTCCCTTGTTCTTTGTATTAAAGCGCGAAACATTACACAAAGTTACATAAACATAACACAAAGTTATATGCATGAGGGCTCTGTTGCAAAATTAATGATTGTCAATTAAAGGAGGTAAACACGTGCCTCTCTGTCGTATTTATAAAAAAATGCACATCTTTGATTTATCGTGGAATTGTATTTATTGATCAATTGGGACCACCCAATAATTGTTATTGATCGTTTCGAATCAATTATATGTATTTATAAGTCCCCAACAATAAGGGACTAAATAAGCAATCTCGTTATTTGTTATCTTGTGAATAAAAGGTACAAAAAAGATTGCAATGGCACGAAGTGTGATATTAAAAAACCTTTAAAGAAACTTATAAAAATATGTTCGTATGTTGCAAACATGCAAAAGTGGTGACTTTTTAAACAATATTTTTTGATTGCCAACGTTTTTTGTATCATTAATATCGACCGGGGCGTCATGGGAGTGCAGAGGTTGTGAAATTGCGCGCGACCGCAAGACATCCGGCGGACAATGCGCCCGCGCCGCGCCGTCCGGCCCGAGCCCGCCGGATGCACGTAATGCGTACACACTCTGCGCACTTTTATACGTGCACCAAGATGTTGAACTCGCGATCATGTAACTAGTATACCTAACTAAAGGATATTAAGATGTAATTTTCTACTAATATTGTCTAGAATCAGACTAAGGGCCTGTCCCACCACTTGCTTACAGAGGTTTAGATAGCTTAAAAATGACGTCACTTTCAGGTAAACGAACAAAATGCGATATTTCCATCATATATTTTAAATTTAGATTCTTATCAGACAATTTACAATTTGGTGGGACAGACCCTAAGACTTACAATGTGCTTAAATATTTTTTTACGTAATCAATATGGTTTCTTTCACATGTCACTAGGACAGCATGAAAGTGGATGTGATGGTATCAAATCAATACGAGATGGTATCAAATGAAGCGGTTTATCAGGCGAGTGGTTACCACAATCACTGCACGGAGAAGCCGTGATGTGTGGGAGCGCATCACACGCGACTGGTTTGTCTAACGTCCATAAAAACGATCTAGTACTACAACTTGTTTTGTTTTTATTATGCCCTAGTACTACAGCGCGAGTTGTTCAGATTAAACTATGTTAAGCTTGCTAACTTTCTCGCACCGATACCACGTTCTTTTTGTTTGTATTAACAATGAAATGGACGAATTGTCGAGTTTTGTTGTAGTCGATATGTACATTATGTAAACTTTTTGTTGTAAATACCAGCAAAATTGTAAGCTGTTATTTACGTTTTCGCTTCTTATGAAAAGATATTACGTGTCACGCAGTACTTATTAAAGTTAAAAGGCTTTTGTATCGAAGAGACGGCCGGCTGGCGGACTTCGTAATCTGGAATCGCAACCAAATTGCGCGAGCTATAAAGAAGTATATACGTATGTCAAAACACCCGTCCATTTTCTTGAGTCGTAAAAGAACGTCAAAGGACCTCTTTGTTTCGCGGCAATTTAAAAAAAATAAATCTCTTTTATTGAAAATCGAAAGAAACGTTCAACGTTCGAATTACAAATTCAATCACGCGATATACTCGGGTCATTTGTGTTGCCATTTGTAAAATTAAAAACAATGCAAAAGAATTTTTTTTATTAAAGCTCCTATCTAAGTGAACTTGTTTGTCGATAACTGGCAACCCGACGTCTAACACGGTGGTATAGGAAATCTACTCATTGGCGGCGACCTTCGTCGTCAAATACTATCTGATAGGTTAATTGCTGAGAACGGATTAGCTTTTGGCAGTTTTTTCTGTCCGCGGCCGACATCCAAAGCTCTTTGTTTATGATTCATAATTACAATACGCCTGAGAAGCAATCACCGAACCTGTCATTATACTGTGCAAATAACTACTTATTTATACATTCACAAATGAAGCGAGTTAATATGATACCTATATAGTGTTATTCATCAATCGATTTGAGATTTAATCGAATTAACTTAGAAATAAAAAGCATGTTAAAAATATTGGTTCCCATAGTTGTATTATTTGCGGTAGGGTCAAAATTAAGATTAATATGTATATTTTTTGTGGGGCCACAAAACCTGTGATTATATTTTAGGATCATTACAGACCTCAATCAAACGGTTCGCGTGACGCCGCGATGCAACGCTGACGTAATGCAAAAAGTCGCGGATAACCTAAATGCTAAAGTTTTCTACAAGTTGTCTATCTGCCAGACTCATAGTCGTCAATGATTACTTAAACATCCTGTCTAAGTGTAGATTTCTTGTAAAATACTAAGGTAGTCCCTTAATAACTATTGGACAACTCTGAGTGTAGCTTTTTAACTCCTAGCCTAATCTTCACCCTTCTCTAGACTTCGTTGTGTCTTATGAACCCAACTAAGTACAAAATAAAAGTACTGGACTAGATAGGTCAGTTATTAATCTAGATTAGATTTTAGAAGAAACGCTGAGACTTGTTTAGACCCGTTACTTTCTTATTAAACTTTGGCTAAATTAAACTCATACGGTACTCAAATTTAACATTTCGAAATAATGAAAAAACGAGACATCGCCGCGGGGCGCGACTAGCGAGAATTATAATAATAGGATAATAACACGTCTGGTATAAATACTAAACTCAAGGGGGCTTTTTTTACGTCTGCTTCGGAGATTTATTCCCCGCCCAGTTTAACTAGTTCAAGGATGTGCACGTGAATGGCCAGCTTTATTTTTGTTTGCGATAGGTCGTGTTTAGGTCGCTGGGGTCGGACGTCTAGCGCCGTCTGTGAGCACACTGAAAACTGACATTGATATGTGACTACGAAGAATCTAAAAAATAACTAACTGCCTACATTACATGCAATGGTGTTTCGTCATGTCTTGTAAATTAAACATTTGGCCTTTCTTTAGATTTAAATTATTTGCTATCAACGTCTAAACTGTTTTTTTAAGTAACTTTTACACATGTTGTATATTATCTTTATTAAGATATCTTCAATAACTAACTCGGTAACAGAAGCAATATGCTACATATGCGTCTAGCCATTCTCCAAGTTCAGTGGCGCGACCTCTGTCGGCAGCGCGGACAATTAGTTTCGACGAAACAAAAAAACTGGAACGATCATTCGTTTGGGACATTTATTTAAATAACACGCCAATAAAAGGACCTGTTTTCAAAATTAATTATCTACTTATGATAATAACTTTGGGGACGGACGGAAAATGCAATTTTAGAAATAATAAATTGCAATAAACATTTGCTTATACTGGAGGTCATGTTGAGAGTGCAACGCTCTAGTCTCTGACCTCATTAGTGATATGTAGACCTTGACAAAGCTTCGAGTATTATTTCAATAATATTAACCATATTAAACTCAATAATCTACGATAGATTTTTTTTAATTATTAGTACATACTACATAAAAATAAATTAATCCGATCCGTCTATCCTTGTCTACCAGAATCTCATAAATTGTTATGAACTAAATGCTACCGATAGATAGTCAGTCCTGGGCCACAATAGATTATCCCTAATTTTATTTTTAAAAACAACATCGCTAATTATTTAATAATTTTAATAATTAATTTTGTAAAGTGTACTGTGACTTGATATAGTTAATAAACCGGTAAACGATATGCATAGACAAAACGTTTACATTGCAAGTGGAAACTTTTTTTAAAGCTGACATTTCGCCGGACCTCACACACGCCAGAATTCGACCGAGCCAATGTGACTTACAAGTAACATTGTTAAAAAAAGGCCACCGGCGTTCACTAAGTCATCCATGTGCATGCATTAAGATAATCCGTATGCGAAATATCAAAATATCTGTCAACCGAGCGGCACCTTTGATCTATTAGTTTGAAAAAACTACGATATCACGATTTACCAAATTAAATATAATTATTAAATTATTATATTCTTGATTTATTATACAAAAAGTATGTTGATTTAGACGAAGACAGATGCTGTTATTGCTAAATAATAGTGATTTAAATTGTTTTTTTAATGATGTCGAAGGCAAATGTCAAATGCCATCGAGTCCACCCATTATATGAATTTAATATCATACCCAGGTGTAGTTGAAAGTATTTTAAAAATCAATGTTAGGGTGGAAATGCAATTAGGATTGTAATTTATATTGAAAAAGATTAACTGTCTGTTCATCATAAATGCAGTAACGGATAGTAGACGCAATATCTTAGGCGTAGCCAAAATAGATTGCCTTTTTCAATATTTATTTACATTAAAAGCGGTTTAAAGTGTCTCTATTATATTTTATCATCTATAAAACGACATCTGCCATCCATAAGTTAATAAGATCACTTATTACTTTTTAGTACAAAAGTTGTTTTTTTCGTTGCAAGGCAACATGACGCTATTAGCGTTTCTCGAAATCGATAAACATCTAAATTCGGGAGATTTATTATGTGAAATAAATAATTTGTTGGACAATCGGCGACATCAAAGGCGCGCCCATTCGAACGTCCGGACCACCAAATATTGACCTCTAAATTAACATATGGCTAGTGCGAGTTGTTGAAAAACGCGAACATCGGAAGGTCACCTAGAATCGGCTTAGCGTCATTCTGGCCAATGCCTTTGGAATATGGAATTAGATTTGGCGACAAGCACCCATCTTATGCCTATGGGATATCTCGTCGGTATTTTAATGATCGGTAGACATTCTTTAAATATCCGATACAACAGATTTATTGCCTTTGTTTCAATACTTTATTAATTAAAAGACGTTTATCTCTATCGGCCTAAATTTCATAATCGACATTTTAAACTTAACTATCGCACTCAGAGTATTACTGTTTGCTAAGCGTGTATCTTAGTGTAGATGTTAAAATCTATAGGTAGTAAACTACTATGATGCTGTGGTGGATTCGAATACTTCGACTATTGTAAGGAACCATGGCCTATCATAAGCATCAAACTTATGTGGAACAGTTAAAGAAATTTCTATTTGTAATCTGTAATGATCGATTTAAAATGTATCTTTAAATAAAATCATTTGATTTGAAGTAAGGTTTAAATGATATTACCACAAACCGATTGGTAAGTATGAAATATCCGACCATGAACCCTTAATTTTCTAAACCTAAAAATTAGGTTCAAGCGAAGCTACACATGATTAACATTCCACAAATGAATGTTAATGAAAGCGAGCGGTAAGTATTAAATTTCCAGCAATAAAGTTACCTGGCGAAGACTAAACATAAAAACAATATGATGGAAAGAGAACAAAGGCGCGGCGATCCCGATGCAAAAACGAGATCAACTAAACGTTGGAAATAAACGAAAGAAAAAACCAATTTCGGAGAAGTGTTGACCGCTCTGCCAATTATAATAAAATTGTTGTTCAATACAACGCCGGCGGAAAGGTTGGATTTTTAACATATATTTAGTTCGCGAACACCATATGGGAGGCGGGTTCACCGACATTGGAATCTCCACTAGCTTTTATTAATCTTTCACGACTCCAATATAAGTTAGATGTTAATGTAATAACATGTTGTCCATTAAAGTTATATCCAAAGTCATCTTATGGATCTTCGCGCATGTAAGTTATTTTTGCTTACAATTAAGACATAAAGGTGTGTGAATACTAAACTGAATTTTATACGAAGTAATATTAAAAGTTATCGAATGGAATCGTCTGTCGCAGTATCGATGCATGCGATGCGCAGGCGCAGGGCTGTCGGTAAGGACTATTACTGCGGAATGCCGGCGTGCCGCTCTCGCTTTCGGTGCTCGCGCCCTCCTCGCATATAATCGTTTTATAGTTTATTTTAATACGCCTTGTTATTGCCCAATGGACTTGTATTCGATTTTTAAACAATCGACGCCGATTATTACTCGATTCAATATTTTAATAAATCCATTGCAGAAAGAGATATAAAATGTTTTATGTGTCTCGGTTTTAAAAGCGATTTTTGCAGATGTACTGCGGGCACTTGGCGATTTAAAAAAAAAAAAAAAGTTGTATACACTATACAGATAGAAAGAATGAAGGTATGTAGAGAAATTACCAGGGCAACAAAGCTTATCAGGTAATCTCACCTCCATCAGATGGTGAGTGACGCAGTGGTAACGGCAGGCAGGTGCGAGCGGCAGATGTCCACGTCTGATGCCGTTTCGTAAACTCGATACATATTTAAACTTATTACAATTTATGTTAACCTAGTAACATTGGTCGCGTGCTCGTGTAAGTCAATTTAAGAAATTGTTTTTTAATATATTCATGCTGTTAAAAATGTTTGTGATAAACTTTCTTTAATAATAAATATCGCTTTATAAAACTCGCAATTAGAAAATCAAATGTTTTAAAAGACATTTCAAGACATTTGATTGGCTTAAAAGTCATCACTTTTTTAATATTTTGAATTAGTCTTTACTGTCTGGCGAGGTGAATGCGATATTATTAGCCGTAAAGTAAGAGTTAGAAAACTTTAAGATCCAATTTAATTAAAGGCAGTTGTTTATACTTTCATTATTTAAATCTTGTCTGATGTCAGTTACAAAATACGTTCATAAAAATTAGAACAATATATTTTATGAACAGATATTTCGATTATTTAAACTTAAGTATCTGTAACCGCAGAGGTTACGTGGGGTTGATTCACGTCACGATTTGCATGCAACTGCTCAGTGATCGAATGTAATGTTTCGAAAAATGGAAAACAAAAACAAATTCCGTTTCCGGGGCGCCGCTTGGCAGATGGTGTTTCCGCCAGCTGCGCTGCCTCCCAGCAACGCTGCACCATCATGTTAATTCCAGTCTTTCTGAAGCAGCATGACCAGGAATACATAAAACCTCTGCATCCCATTTGTAATAATAATGAAGTGATTATTTAAAAATGTCCCTATTGGTTTAACACGATTTGACAAAAAACCGACAGGTTAGATTTAATAAGTTTCAAAGCAACTTATCGAAACACAAATAAATATACTAAAACTGATGTACAAACAGACATCAGTAATAAAGTCTTTCTTTGCATCGACGCGCACATCGACACGAACGAGTACTATTTGTTTTTAATAAATCAGTCTATAAATAAGGAGGCAGTGAAACCGCCCCGGCGAAGGTGAACGTGTGCGACAGACGGCGACCGGAGATGCCTTTTGTTGAGCTACGCGCAAGCTTTAATTACATCTACTGGCAGGTGGCTTATGAGAGCTTTTCACTAAAAAAACTGTATAAAATAATTGACGCGTAATAATGTACCAGCATGCGAGGCGAAAATCCAAAAGAGTCGAGCTCTCCGCTCCTGCAATCCGACACCGGCCATTGAACATTTTCACGAGGGAAATATCGGCTTACGGCGATCGCCACCCACTACGCTACGGGCTAGCTTCGCGAGGCTCATGCACGCCTGGTACTCGCCCAAACACAATGCGAAAAAATCGAAAGCTGCTTTAAGAAAAATAGTCCAAGACATACCAAGTAACCCGATGCACATCTATTTGTGAGGTAAACAATATCGAGTTACCGGTTCCGAGCAGTTCAGCAACCCCGTTGCGAATGTAAAAATAATGAAGTGCACATAAATCCCAATAACACGAACGTTTTAATTTATCGCTAATAGAAACGCTGATAAGCGCAGGTATGTTCTCGGGGTCCAGGTAGACTCTTTCACGTGAATTTAAAGACCCACAGTTTAATAACGGCCGGGTCTTTTGACGCGACCGACTTTTTTTCGGTGGTCATTTCGATGCCTACAGTTATGTTTTTGGACAGGCGCACCTTTTGTTCCAGGCGTTAAGGAATTTCACAATTATAGATAAAAAGTTACATGTTTGCTTTTGTAAAAATGGTACTTTTTTGTTATATCTTTAAGGATTCTAAGTTCAATTTAATCTTTTAAACGCATGAAATATCATTCAGTTTCTGATGGTACCAGGACAACATGACAGGTACGTAACTTTCGCTAAAACACGTGTCCTTGATCTTTAAGCAAGACGTACGTTGTTAGCGGGCGTCGTCTCACCGCTGACCGTATGTTATAAATTTCCGCTTATTGTGATAGAAGGCGATAACCCCGACGTCCGCACGATTACTGGGACGCAATAACTCACGGCCGCAATGAATCATAGCCCAGTCCCACGGCGAGCGCTAGTATAGCTACCCTAATACATTTACTACATAGAAACGACGGTAGTTTCTAAAAATAACTATCATTACTAGGTGATGATTTTCGTCAACAATGACGTATATAGGATAGAGTCGAAACATGACATCAAAACTTACTTAGGGATACCCCCTCTAAAAATGATAGGTAGTTAAAAAAAGTATTGAGATGATATTTGCGATACTACATCGGAGTGTTTATTGTTCTCATCTATCAAACAAAGACCAAAGATTCAAGTGCTAATTTATTTATTAATCGCATGTGAGAGAAATGATGACATTTATTATAATTTGTATTTATTAACTTTGATATAAATTGTATACACATCCTCAGGCCTGAGCACTTTCTTATCGTATGAACAATAAAGTGCTGCCAATAATAATATTTGCCATCATTGTTACAAAACAACCTAAAATTAAGTTGCAAGCTTTAAAGTACACTTAATTAGAAAATAGTGAAATCGATTTAAAATAAATGTACTTTCGTGTTCATTAATTCTTATGCAAGAAACGGGGAATTTTATAGAACGACCAAATATGATTGATACTTTTACATGTGTCAAAATAAATAATTAAAAAGAAAAAATATAAACAGACGATTTGAACACCTTCTTTTGGGAAGTCAGTTAAAAACCACTGTATTTACGGTAGGGTGAATAAGTAATAAGATAGATTAATCAATACCTAAGCTTTTAAACAGTTATAGGTTACAAGAAA
>DVQG01000825.1:0-12730 GCA_018231605.1 Papilio ambrax
TGGATGGATGTTTGTTAGAGTTTGTAGCCTAAACGGTTGAACGGATTTCTATGAATTTTGGTATATTTGTAGAGGATATTCTGGAAGAACACATAGGGTACTTACTTTTGTTTTTTAAACACCACGCGGATGGAGTCGCAGGCGAAAGCTGTTATACAATATTCATCATTATATTTTCGGGGATTCTAACCAACAAAGCTAATCTTTAGAAGATATTAACGTATTTCCATAAACAGGTTACTTTAATTAATTTAAAATATTAAATGTAACAAGGGCATAGAAGTCGATCTCTACATGCTACTCGCCTCAATCCTCTGCTATCTAATTATTTCCTTAGACTAGAGCCATCAGTTATTGTGATTCTAACGACTCGTACAATCCAATTGACATTGCTTATTAAAGATGTTTGCTTTATGCTGAGAGTAAACAGAATACGGACAAGTTCTGCTTTATCTTTTTTAATTTAACCAGATGTGAGGTTATTAAGTTAACTATTTGTGATCAAATCACTGAACGTTTGAGAGTTAATTGTAATATGTGTACGTTTCTAATTTGAAATGGAAAAATTAAACCACTCGAAATACAAAATTCAAATATAAAAATAACCAATCTAAACAGTTTTACCTTTACACACTTATCACAGACTTTTTAAAAACAGAGATGTCTGTTTCATCAATTGAAAAACAAACTTTCCAAATTAAATCCATAGACAAGAAATAATTCAGATAAACGATTAACATTACAATATTTTACAGGAACTGCTCTCATGAAAGTCGTCGAAGTTTACCGAGAGATACAAGATCAACAAATGAATATCGTAAGCTTTAATTCCGAGAGTAAAATGTAAATTAATATTACCACAATTCGAAGTAATCCAACCTTTTTCTTTATTACAGTTAAAAGCGTTCTACGTTGATTTGTTGGTCCCCTTGGAGACTAATCTGGAGAAAGACACAAAAGTAGTACAGGTTGGTTGGATGGAATATTCCTTTCATAACGGGGTTTTTCTTATAGAATCATTTTGGATGTTGTTTACCGAATAAAGGCAGAGCTCGGAGTTCGAACTTAAGTGTCTCCTTTATCTGAGAGATAAGAATTTCTATTAAAAAAGTTTCGACGTAATGTTGCGCTATCTAGTAAACGCACGTTATAAAGTACTGCATTTGAAGCGTGTTAAATGGAAATGTTCATTTTAAATGTAAACCTTTAATATTAAAGCAAATATACAAGTTGTTAAACTTTCCTTGTACAACTTTATCCTGTTGTGTTTTGTTTTAGTCGGAACAAAAACGATTCCTCCAGCAACACAAATTGCGCTCGGAGAGTTACAGTAAGGCCGCTGCTACGATTAAAAAGCAAAGAAAAAAGAAAACCAACGTAACTAAAGTTGGATCTGCCATGGACAAAGAGATGAAGGTAAGTCCTGTTGCCTGTTAATTAATTTTATGTAATTAAATACAGATGATAATAGCTTTAAGAGAAGCTCCAGCGATACTATTTATATTAAAACATTCTAGCGTACCTTTTCTTAGAATGAATAAACCATATTCTACAGGACACAGTATTTTGTAAAAAAATAGTTCATATTTTAGAAACATTTCCAATTTTACTGTTTGAAATTAAAACAAAAAATATTCTTTAAAAAATGTAACCAGTTTATTCGTATAGGCTAACGGAGCCACAATAAGCATGGGCGATCCTATTTTATTGTAACCCATTAAAATATGATAATCAGTATGGAAGAGCTTTTAATATAGTTAAATTTAATTCAAAAATGTTTTTGTAATATCCCCTGTGAATTAATTGACATAGAAACGATGGTAAGACACAAGTAAAAATGCATTTTCATGTTTTTTAATTCGCTAAAACCTTAAAGAATTACTGTTTTTTCCGTTTACAGAGCATGCAAATACTCGAAGAGGAGAAAACAAAGTTGGATGCATTTTGCGAACAAAGCTTGAAAAATGTAAGTATTAGTTCAAAGAGGTTCGCTTTAGATAAGGCTTTTAACAACGAAGTATTAAGTAGAATTGCATAAAATGTAAAGGACAAAGAACGTGCTTATAATGTAACTTCTATATATTTTTAATTCTGTTTTGAAAATGTATGACTCGAATTGGAGTGGTCGGTGTCATATTGGTGAAATACTCCAGAATTTCCCACCATATTACGAGTTCTTTAAACCGAAGATGTATGCAGAGACCTAAGAATATGAAAGAAGGTGTGTCCGGTCACACTTTAAGAATAAACGTATGTTGTAGTTACGTGATGATATACTCTGTTGATTGCATACTGTTTCCAAGAAGTATATATTTGTATGTAATTCCAGGCAATGACACAAGAGCGTCGACGCTACGGCTTCGTGCTGGAGCGCCAGTGCTCGCTAGCAAAGCATTGGCTGGCGTACCACAGCGCGGGCGCGGCGTCCTACAGCACAGGACTGGAAGAGTGGCTGGAGGTCTCCCGTACCAGGGAATACCTGCCTCCCAATGTTGAAGCTATGTTCGTTAACAAGATGAGGGTACGACTAAAAAGTTTTGCTGTCTCCTACTATAGACGTAGATTTATAAATTTTGAGGATACTTTTGTACAATGTAGATGCGACTGTATAAATTATCTCACATTTCAATCATCAATCAAAATTTTGATTTTAAATGTTTATTGTTTAAAAAGTAATTTATTTAAATTCTGGAACATTCTAAGGATATTAATGGGAAATAGTATTTGTGCAATCTTTGCCTCTCCCGCTACATAATGTGTCGTAAAAATCTGTCGCCACTAGCGTAAAATCATTTTATGGCCTCTCATATTTTATATGGCTGTTTAAAGTGCGCGTGCCGTATGAATCTTCCGACGCACGGAAAAATACGCTACAGAATACGAAACCCTATGAAATTGCGTCTTCTGCGACTGACATTACTTTCACATGAATATGGTTATAGGGATATTAAAATTAAGATGCGATCATAAAACATCACGTATGCTGAATCGATGTAAATACAAATTCTTGTAAAATAACCAATGTAACATGAGAAAGAGAGAGTAAAGTTAGCAAATAAAATTCTCTTAATGATGTAAAAAGTAAAATACTTATGTTAACACAGCAAGTATCATTCTGGGCGGATGAAGACGTATACGCGAGTCCTCGAAACGGCGACGATGATGATCGCGCGTCAGTCGGTTCTGCGTTGAGGAAGACGCGCTCTGTGGACGCATCCTGTCTCGATGTGCGCTCTATAGCTGAGCTAGGCTCGCCCGCACAGGGACTATCTCGAGCTAAGTCAGACTTCAACCTGCAAGCGAGCTCTCATGGTGAACAAGGTAAGTTAACAAGTCATATATTTTCTAAGAGATAATTTCGATACAAGACGTTGAAACGTTTTACGCAATTGGTTCGCGAGCGCTTGTCTTTGCTGTCTATAGCATTCTGCACTGTTAACTAAAATTTTAGCTACCAACTGTAGGTACAAATCAGGTTTAATGTAATAAAATTGAGTTAAACAATTACAATTGCAGAAAACGAAACTCGAATAAACGCACGACCGTCATCACTGGCCCCGCCGACCGCCACCACTCGGGACCCGCCTTTAGCTCGTGCTTTGTACGCTTACGCGGCAGCAGGCGACAACCAGCTGAGCTTCCAACAAGGAGATATTTTAGCTCTACTCGGGGACCGGACCAAGGGATGGCAGTATGGCGAAAACTTGCGCACCCACGGCGCGGGATGGTTCCCTCTTGCATACACTGAACCGATACCTACTGAAGAACCGTAAGAATTATGTTTCAGTAATTTACAAAGATTTAAATTTGATTTAAACAGCTAAATGACTTTTTTGGCTTTGTGTTTTTCTCCACGGAATCTTAAACTTTGTTCACGTTCGCGAAGTTTGTTTCACATGTCCAATTTCTTTGTTTTAAAGTGTGAGTTCCCCGGCACGTTGGAGCACCGTGCAAACGCCGAGCGAGACGCCGCCGCCAGCGCCCTTGGCCCACGCCCAGGTCTCCACCACGCCGCACTCCCACTCACATCCACCAACACGCATGTTCGGTGACACGGTCACTGCTCACCATGTCAATAAGGTTATTTCAGAATTATATATAATACAATTATTTTTTTGCCAAACAGACTAATTCCTAAGAAATATAAAACCAGAATTAATAAGTAACCACAAGTATTTTATTTTACAACATTATGCTCATAATGCTTCCAATAACTGAAATCTATAGTAGCATGGTAAATTCTGGCAAATTAACTCTATCTAGAAATTCATTACTAAAATTTTAAATTATAATGCTTTAGGGTCGCTTGGGAAGCAATTCTCCAGGGTTACCGCCAACTTTACCGGCGCCGTCGCCTGGCGCCCTTAGCTCTTCAGCTAGTGCGACATTCCATGCTTCTAGTGGAACTACCTCTGCTACTAATGCAATCAAGAGTTCCACGTCTGCTGCCAGCTTTACTACTCATGCTGTTATTGAAACAAGAAGCTTTGGGCCACAAACTCTCCCAATGCGTTCACAGGTGCAGTTGCAAAAAAAATTAGGAAATTTTTACATTGCTCACAGTTATGTAATTTTTTTACGTTTTCGTTTATATATGTTTAGGTGGCACAAAACAAAGCTGTCCCCACTAAGAGTGCTGTGGCAACAGTCGGAGCTGTGGGTAACGTATCACTGCATAGCTCTAATGACTCAGGGTTTTCAAATGAGCCTCCGCCACAACCTGATGTTGACTACAGCGACGAAGAGGCACAGCGGCTTCGTGTACCAATCAGGTATTTATTATATTTGTTGTTTTTGTGTGAGTAGATTATTGTGTTTTTATTTGTTTATGCTTTTTGTAGATTTGCTAGACTTATTATTTAAATTTTTGTTTGTAGTAAAAACCAGCTAACCAACGACAACAAAGCCTATTTGTTAAAAACACAAAGTCTTAGACGTGGCCCAAAGCCCGCAAACGCAAACGGGTACTTAACTGATGATCAACAATTGTTACTGCGCAACATGCTCGACATGGACAAAGATTCTCAAAAAGTAAAAAGAACAAAATCCTTTTGGAAATTCGGTCGCACAACTTCTGAAGAGATAATGGAGGGAATGTCCCTATGGCAACATAGAGATATCGTGGATACAGTACCAGAATACAAGAAAAAATTGTTTACAAAATTAAAGAAAGAATTACGCCCTGCTCCAGATATACCTGAACCCAGAAAACCTACGAACAATGAAAATAAAACTGCACCCGAAAATGTTCAAACACGACCACAAGATAAAACTACAATTGATAGAAAAGACGTAAAAGTGACTGGTGGATTACGACAAGCTAAAAGCCTGGGATCTATACAAAATGAAGAACGTATCGAAACAATTAAGAAAGACAACGAAAACTATCAGCAAAGCCAGGCAATAAATAAAAAGAGCATCTCTGAGAAATCAATAGTCGAAGAAAAACATGAAGACTTTACACTACGAAATGAATCTCGACACTCAGACTTAACAAATACTAGCACCATTAAAACAAATTTTGAAAACAGTTTTTATAACGATGAAAATGGTGATGGCTTTGTAATGAAAACTGTGAAGCGGAGAGAAATTCTTCAAAGATACGACAATGATAGCAGTTCTGATGTTAATTCTGTTGCTTCAAGCACTGATCCATACGATTGTATTATTGTTGACGATCATATGACATCAAAGAAGCAGCAAGAACTTGATAGACGCAGACAAGGTCGTATGATAGACGAAGAAGTTAAAAAGAGCAAAGAGAATGCTTACATGCCAGAGTTCGAAGAAATAGAAATAAATCCCATTAAACATGTTCGTGGCACAACAACTAATGAGAAAACCAAAAAATCGTCCATAGAGCGTTCTCAGCAAGTTATGGAATTCAAAACGTTCAAAGATAATTCAAAAGAAATTAAAACATTCTCTGCTTCATCTGAAACATTGAAATACAAAGACAATGAACCAATCACTGATAGATATGGTATTCCCATCGAACGCAATAATAATGAGCCTTATAATGGTTATGACGATGGAACTTTGAAATACAAAAAAGGTAGAGAAAGCAAGGAAGAAAAGAATCGTCAATCTAATAGCTTCGAAAATGGAAAGAAGATTAAAGAATATCCACAAAACGAAAATCGTCAACAAAAGAAAGAGCAGCGACCAAATGAAAACCGAGAACCAAGAATTGATTATTCTTTGGACAGACGTCAAATTAGAAAGGATTTCAATGATACCAAAAACCGAGATGCAAGATTAAGAAACAGATCTAACAGGAGTTACGATGACAGTACTTTGCCATACAACGGACGAAAGGAAGAAAGGTACTACGACGCTAATATTTCGTACTTTAGCGACCAAGAACGACGTGCATCGCGATACGATTACGAAACTGATTCCAAAAAAGCTGAAAAATCTAAAATAAGGCAAGAAGAAGCCAGGCTTGAGGCGAGGCGTTTTATGGACCGTCGAAGTGAAGGCCCTTACAGTGAGTCCGATGACCAAAAGTTCAATGAAGCCTTAAAACAACAGCGACCCCAATTACTTCCACGTACAAAACTGCTCAAAAGAAGTGTAGATGGCAGTGAATTACCGGAGGAAGGTCACACATTCGGGCCATGGTACGACTTATGGGGTCGAGAATCAGCCATGTATAAGTAGCCTTAGACTTTTTTGTATTCTAGTTTTAGTTGCATTATACGATGTATGTATAGTTTTTTCCATTTTTTTATTTTGATCATTTTTTATTGTTTTCTTGTTGTTAATCAATATTTACTTTAATTTATTTAGTATCAACATGTAGATCGTTTTTATAAATGTAACATTTTTTTTATTTAACAGTTGGTTCAGAAAACTAGAGTTAGGGGATTTGTTATTATTTCCTTAATAATCTATGAAGTTATGGGTTGCGGTAATAATCATTTTGTTTTTTTTTTGTTACTTATGGGGTTGTGAACCCTGCCTTTAGGCGCTAATATTCGATACCATAAATTCTGTAGTCATTTATCTTTTTTATCCTAGATTTCGTTACATTTTATGGTAAACTTTATTAACTTATAATTTACGTGTCTACTTACTAAGTCGTTGCATTAAGTACCTGTTATTGGACCAAGATATTTTATTTATTTAGAAAAAAAATACAATTTATGAAAATATTAGCCATTGCTTACCTTCATATTAGATAATTGGGAATTGTCCATTTTTATTTTAATGATGAAACCCGTTAATTTGTAGTACAAATTGCAGTATGATCAGAGGTTTAAATGATTTTAATTAACGAATTAACTAATAAAAAGTTTGTATGCGTTTTCTACACAGGCCCCAACAATTCGCGACGGTGAAACTAAGAAAGGCATTAACAAATGACCGGTCGTCGCCTGCCATTGATTAATATTATACTTAAATATTTTGTTATATGTATGTACTAAAATGTAAATTAGAAACACCATGTATTTTGTACAGTTATTCATAGTTTAAGAAAGAATATATCACAATTTTTTACAATAATATTTGTTTTATTTTTATCCAAAACCATAGTAACTATGACATTCCATTGACGAAAACATTGGCACATCGCTTTAAAAAAATTGTCTTACTGAATTCTTATTAATATTATAAAAACGATATTGAATAGATGTGCAGATAGATGAATAGATGTTTCGTAGAGTTTGCCGCCTAAACGGCTGAACGAATGTCGTTGAAATTTGATATAATAAAGGTTTAGTCTGGAAAACAGATAGGCATTCTTTTGTTATTTTAATTCCACGCAGACGGAGTCGCGTGAGAAAGCTAGTTCACGTCAAAACAATAGTCGACATTTTCTGCTTTGCTAAAGTTAGGTGTACTTTCTTCTTCTTCTTCGTTTCTTCATTGCTGAAGTTCGTGCTTGCCCTGATAAGACTCGGTAAAGGCTTATCAGGTGTAATTTAAGATGAGAAAAAACTTGACGACAGATTTTTAAACTTGTAAGTTATAAATTTTATGCAATTTAACAACCATATTAAATTAGTAGTGTTCTACGGAAATGTAAATTTATACATGTAACATAAGTTAAAATGGAAGAGCAAGTTTTGAAAGCAGAATAGAGTTTCCGAAACAGAGAGGGATGATATGCCGCAAAGCAAAGCTGAAAAGTTGCCGCTGTTATTAAGTCGCGTCAAGTTTATTATGGAAGTTTACCCCTGAGCTTTAGGAGCGCAGGCCACGTAAGTAACAATGTACACTCTAAAAGGGAATCAAAACTTTAACTATATAAGTTTAATTGTCCTGATTAAGTGTCAATTAGTTTTATATCACCATGAATTTATTTCCGAAATTTCACATTATGACCTGCTACTTACTTCTGCACGTCAGTACTACACAATTTATTTAGCAGTGGCGACTGATTCGAGCAAAAACTCCTGCTGAGCTGATTTCAATATAAAAAGTCGATAATAAGATCTATAAACATTATCAACAGGGGAAAACGGCATAAGTATAGGAGTAGGCGTAAATATAGGAGTAAGGAAAATCACATATTGTAAAGACTTGAAATGCTACAAAAGTAGATATGCAGAACTTCAGTTAAACTTCAGATAAATTGAAGTTGAGTAAATAAACTTTTAAAATCTAAACCGCAAAGTAAATAGCAAGAAGACATCTCTGAGGGAGAATTTACATTTTTTATAAGGCATTACAAAGAAGTCTGTCACAAACGACTGGCACTCATTTGCAGTGCGCTTAGATATTTCTAAAGCGAATTGGTAGCAAAGCGGGGAAAAGAACTGAGATTATATAATCATACCGAACGTAACAAAGCTTTTTTCCTCATGATTTCTGACTATATCTTTGTATTTAATTTGGACAAGGTCTTGTTGTTTGGTTTAAAATTGGAGCTGTTAGTTACATTTATTTTCCTAGACATTTGTATGAATGATTAATATTCAATTTTACCAAAATAAATCGACGTGCAACATTTTTCCTTGTAACATTTGGAACCGTAACAAAAAATTGACAAAAACAAATTTATCAGCGGATGACAAACAAAACGCTTAGGAAATAGGGAGAACGGCATCGACATAAAAATCAATTTGCAGTGCAAATCGAGCGAGGAGACCAATGCTTTCCAAGTCATCGGTTCCCTTTAAGCGCCTTGGCCCGGAAAAATCTACAATTTTGTAAAAAAAATATATGTGGCAACTTTTTTAAATGCAGCGGTTGCACACATCACAGCCGCGTCGCGTGAAATGGGAATTCCATTTTGCTCGCGCTTTACTGCCGATATTAAAAATGTGTTTTTTTTGTTGTTTCGTTTTTAGAGTTCACATGTGAATCGTGATTAATAAATAGTTCAAACCACTCCAATCACGTAGTAAACTAATATGCATAAAAGAGACAACTTTTTTAATATCAAAAAACAAAAACTGTTCCCATGTCCAAAGACTTAATCATTACAATTTCTTTACATTCAAATTACTTTACAATATAAAATAAAAATTATATATTTATTCATGTAGAAGTTATAAGATAATAATTAAAACATAAATACTAACGAAGACTAATATATGGGGAGCATTGTATTTTCATTTGTAAAACAGGCATAGTCAAACTTATGTAAAAATTTAATCAATACGTGTCTCCTCGTAATTCGATTTCACGAAATACGTGTTCATTAACGCTGTGTTCACCGTTCGCTATTCACAGTACTCTTACCACACATAATTTAAAATGTGGGATAGTCGCGTGACACGGCATATTGTTTGCCGCGCTAGACGTAATCCAAATGATAAGCGAACTGGGCAATTTGGCACCGCCGGCGGTCTCTATCGGAGCAATGCCAACCCGCGCCCCCTACTGCCCGACCCCGCACATCACATGCAACTTTATCCAAGCCAATTTTACTTTGTTTTGAATTACGTAAATATGACGAAATGTTATGGACACAACATTGAAAGAAATTTAGAAATTATATAAATTTTTTGTTTGATGTGTGTGAACCTAGAAAGAGATAGATGGATTTCGCGAAAGGTGACATGATCAAGAAGGTAGTGATGACTGAGATGACGGATGATGAGTTATCAGGGGGACGAAACCTCGGAGAGAAAACTCCGACGGAAGTAGGATAAGTTGATGATGATAATAATGATGGAATTGTAAAATTTTTACTTTGTCGGTCGGTTTGTAGGTCTACTCTTACAAAATCGCGTCTTTAACACTCTTAGTGTCTAAATGCAATTATTTAAAAAAAAAAAAAAAAACTGTCATTAAAAAACAGCTTTATATAATTTCTAAAAAGCTTTAAATATGGTTTAACTGGATTTATTTAGGTAAATTGAGTCAAAACAAACTCCACACTTCGAACGAATTTACCTTGAATTACCAACTTGTAGTAAAATTTTTCACCATCTGTATTATTTAAGCAACTTTTAAAGTCGACACCAAGTTTTTCGCTCTGTTTCGCGTTGAAATTCGCTAGAGACATGAAATATATTTGATTTAAGGCAAAGGTAAAAGTGAAATAGTCTTTCGTGGTTTGCAATACATCAATGTCCATAAACAAGACATTGACACATTTGCTGCCAAGTAAAACGTGTTTTGGAGAACTTTTTTTTAGTTGATGAACATACTTAGCAAAAACATTTTGATCAATAGACAAGGCGGTATATCGGGCGAATCTAAATCTTTAGTTTCCGATCCGAATTTTTGGACAAGCTACAAAGAAAATTTCGACATAAGCTGAATCAGCAGAATTGTGGTACAACAAAACATATTTGATAATTTTCTCATTAAATATCATGATTTTTTTGTGGTTTCTAATAATCCAATAATAAATAGGTTATAGCCCTGACAATGCGAAATAATAGGAATCGAACGATACCTTACTGTCTAAAATATTTTTAACCGTTTAGGTTACACACGTAACTATTAAATTGAAATGTTAGTTTGTCAGGTGGACATTTATCTTAAAAATATTATTAATGCGAAAGTTGAGATGGATGGATGTACGTTTGTTAGAGTTTGTAGCCTAAATTGCTGAACTTATCCCGATGAAATTAAGAAAAGATGTAGAACAAAGACACGTAGGCTATCGACTTTTGTTTTTTTTTAATTCCAAGCGGTTAGAGCCGCGGGCGAAAACTAGTTCTAATGTAAATCAATTCCCTAATGATAACTTTTATTACCGCTTATTCCAAACGGTATGAATGAACAGTGATTTAATTTGGAAAATAAAATATGTGCTGTAAGAGCTCTTTAAACATAAGGCGTAACAAAAACTCTTGTAATACTTTGACGGGGTTAGAATAAATTCTAGTACATTTTCAGGTCGGGTTCTCTTTTGAAATCTAATACATATTGCATTAGCGGCGACTCGGCGTGAATGTAATCCCTGCGACGATATTGTTTTTAGCTCGACTTTGTGGAAGATCTCGCTCCTTCGGGAGTAAAACTTTGAGTATGGGACAGTTTCTACAAAACTTAACACTGAGTCTTCTTTATTTTTATATATTTGTCTATGCTAAGCTGAGCTATGCTATATGATTTTTTTTGCATGTTCATTACATGTGTTTTGCGTTGTCCTCGTAGATATTTCAATTTTCAATTACCCAGCAAATTTTGTGTTAATATTTTCTAGTTAAACTTAAAGTTTTTTTTTTAAATTGATACGATGATTTTATAATTCCTGATTTGAAACAATGACATATTTTAACGTTCATAAAATTGGAATTGAGGCTATTGGCGTTTCCGAAACAAATAATTTTAATAGTTAAATAACAACAAATGTTCAACAAGAGTTAAATGGAGTAAAAATAGCTTGGACAAATTATTGTATTTTTCACGTTACAGTACAGTTTTACGGAGCGTAAAAGCAAGACGGACAGTCCCTGTCACTTTGTTTTGTTCCGGAAAGTAAATGTCAATAAACTTGAAGTGCGCCCTCTGAGGGAAAGTGTCCACGCGTGTACTTTGTTGTTTCTGTGGAAATGGGACTAATGTAAAATACATGTAAAGTTGGAACGATTCAGGATTTTTACTGGACGGCCATGTTGTGTATACAGAGCCTTCTCTATTTTATAAGTAAAACATTTAATCTATGGTACGTGTATGAAAATCATACATTTAATATCAATTTATTTACGTCATAAAATTATTTATCCAAAAGTTGGTGTTTTCTTTATTATTTCTAACCTTAAATTATTATTAATCTTTATCATATAATCATATTATAGTTAGAACAAAATGAAACATGATCGAAAAAAAAAACAAGAAGGAAAAAAATGTAATTAAAGTTACATGGAGTTTTTTTTCTTTTACAACAAAATAATAAGATGGAAGTTACTTCTAGTAGTATCGTAAGTTACTTAAAGAAATGTATACTGTTTATAAAACTTTAGAGAAGCTTTAAAAGTTAGTTTAGTGTTCGTATCCTCGTCGTAAAGTTGAAAGTGTTTCTAAGTCGCAAGCAGCTTGTAGTGATCTTGTCGAATTCATCGCTAAACCGAAGCACTTATTGTCTCGAATTTTGTTCAAAGCTCGAACATACATATTCCAGTAGCTTTCAGACGCAAGGATTTGTGTACGAGTGATTTCTTTTTAAAGTGGCTGAAGTTCTTACAAACTCTTAGCGAGTTAGTAGTTCTATTTTTATTCAAAAAATCCACTTACTTATTACATAATAAACATCAGAAAACTCGAAAATCATACTTCATACTAATGTTATAAATGCGAAAGTTTAGATGGATGGATGGAT
>DVQG01000826.1:0-12729 GCA_018231605.1 Papilio ambrax
GAAAGCTATAATTACATAAGGACAATACATACATACTTGTTATAAATATATATAATTATTTAAGCTATGGAGCCGTTGGCCATCGCTGCGCTGCGCATTACTGTCTCGCAGTATTTTAAGAATGTATTTCTGAGTCTATCATTAATCATTATTTCAGCGATGGTCGCATTGGATATTGCGATATCCATCCGGTGCTCGCAATCGACACGTGACATGGAGAACCTGGGGCATTTAGTGATAATATGCTCGATTGTTTCTTCGCTATCGCCATCGCAAACACAGAATGGATCCGCAGCTAGTTTGAATCGATGAAGATAGGATTTAACGCCACCATGGCCGGTTAGAAGCTGTGAGCGCAAGTTGTTGTGGTTGGTGCATGCTATCGTGCGGTGGGCCTGGCGAACATTGTTGTAAAAGAGTTTTATTGCACTGCCAGCGCGAACTTCGTCAAAACGTAACTGCCATTCGTCAATGGTGGCCGCTCTAATGGTGCGTTTGGCGTAACTTAGGGTAAAATTGTCATAAGAAGGCGTAAGATTGTCTGAGAGGGCAGCTTTCTTGGCTAGATCATCTGCGCGTTCGTTTCCTGCGAGGCCTGTGTGTGATTTAATCCATGCTATTTTTACAGATTTCCCTTCCAGTTTTAACGTGTCGATTTGGTTTCGAATGGCGACAGCGAGGGGGTGTAGTGAGTTGGCATCGCAGATGCTTTGGAGCGCTGACCTTGAGTCGCTCAGGAGAGAGTAGTGCTCATTGGGTAGACGGTTTATCACTACATATTCTAGCGCACTCAGGATTGCCACCATTTCTGCTTGGAAGACGGTGCAATAGTTTTCTAGTCGCATCATGAATTGATGTTTTTCGAGTCCTTCATGCCACATAGTTGCTGCCGCCCCGACCCTCCCCTCCATCTTACTTCCGTCCGTAAATATCTGCATTGCGTCTTCTTCAAGTTCTTTTAAGTCCTCAGAGGTGTGTATGAGAACAAAAGTTTTATGTTCGCGGTAAGCTGGATGGGATAGTCGGAAAGGGTTTATTCTCTTCTCCATCTTTTTGCCAGGCAGGGTGTAGATGGTGCCTCCTTTCTTGATCAGGTAAAGTCGAGCCTGTTCTGTTGCTCGAAGGTCTAGAGGCAAAATTCCGGCGAGAAGCGCTGATGATATTGCTGAGGTTGTTCTGTGCGCCTTTGCTATCCGAATGGCGAAAATTCTGGTGATTGCGATTAGACGTCTTCGAATTATAACCGTGATGCGGCCGCCAGCCCAGACGTTGGCCGCATACAGTATTGTGGGTTCTACCACGGTCATATATATCGTGCGAAGAATGTGACTATTTAGACCCCAACTCGCGCTTGCAGCTCGAGAGACCATTTGAAACAATTTGATGGCCTTCTTGTGTTTAGATCTGATGTGTTCTTGAAAGTTAAGGTTTTTGTCGAGTGATAGTCCTAGAACTGTCAGGCTTTTGGCCAGTGGAATCTGTGCTCCTTTGAACGTTATAATAGGTTTGTGGAACTTTCTCTTCCTGGTGACGATCATGGCTTGTGTTTTTTGGGTAGAAAATTTCATTTTGTGAGACCTACCCCATGCTGCAATCAAGTCAAGGGCGTTTGCCAGGATTTGTTCTATGATTTCTCCTTCTTCGGCGATAGCGATGAGCAGTATGTCGTCGGCGAATGCTTGTACGTGCACTTCAGAGTTTTCTAGGCTTTGTAGTAGCGGGTCAAGTTGTACGTTCCATAGTAAAGGTCCGCATGTTGACCCTCGTATGCATCCTTTGTTGGTGTTCAACTCCACTGAGTGGCCCGCATAGCGTACCTCTACTTGTCTGTGGGAAAGGTAGCTGTTGACTAGCCGTAGTGTAGTTGTGTCGGTGCATCTTTTTATTAGCTCTGAGAGAATTGCAGGCCACCAAGCGTTATCAAAAGCTCCTTCGATATCAAGGGATACGACCGCGACTATCTTTCGGTTGTTGAGTCCTTCTTTAATTCGTGAGGTTGCATCGTAAAGAGCGTCTTCCGTGCTTTTTTGTGGGACGAAGCCATATTGCCTGGGACTAAGGCCCCCTGTAGTTCCGAGAGTCCATAAAAGTCGGTTTGTGAATAGTTTTTCAAGCACCTTCCCCAGCAATGGAAGAAGGCCTATCGGTCTATAGGATTTGGGGTTAGAGTAGTCTTCTCTGTTAGGTTTTGGGATAATCTTGATTACCGCCTTCTTCCAGCACTTTGGAAAGTAGCCAAGCCTCTGACATGCGTTGTACGTGGCAACTAGTACGTCAGTCTTTGATGTTACGACTTCTAGGCATATGTCGGCTGTAAGTCCGTCTCCTCCCGGTGCTTTTTTGGGGTTCATTTCTCTGATAATGTCAATAACTTCGGAGTTTGTGAAGGGTATAGCCTCAGGACTTAGACGAAGAGAGGTCGATTCAAAGAATTGATGGACCTCATCTCTTATTTTGCGGTGTGCTTCTGACTCGACATGTTCCATGTCTATAGGGAAAAATGTGTTGGCGAGAAGCGTGGCAGAATCTAAAGGCGTAAGCACGTTGTTAGATTCAGGGTGTCGTAAAAGTTCTTCTTCAGTCTTTTGTCCACATACTCTCAGAATACGGTACATGCGTTGCCACATTGTTTCCATTTTTTGTGAAGAACAGAAGTTTTTCCAGCTATCAGTTATAGCGTCCTGGATGCTTTGTTTATATTTTTGCTTGGCCACGACATAATCTCTTACTACGTATTGCCTGCGACGGGGATTTGCACTATTTATTTTGTGACGTAGTTTTATCACCTCTTTTCTTTGTTTCGACAGATCTTTAGTCCACCAGTGCAGTGGTTTTTGGGCAGTAGTCTGGCGCAGTTTTGGAACTGCAGTTTCACATGCTTCTCTTATTGCTTTACTCAAGTCATTAACAAGTTGCTCAAGATCCTGCTCGTTTGTTACATTGTTGGCAGTGTTGGTGTTAATGCCATAGTCATCAAACCTCACGGCGAGATCTTTGCGAAATTGGCTCCAATTTGCTTTCCGGGTGTTGTATATGCGTGTAGTAGGCTTGGGCCGGCAATGGATGGTGTTACTTAGTAAGAGCTCCCAGGTAATTGGTCTATGGTCGGAAAGTTGGCCTCCGTCTGAATTTACTCTCCAGCCTTGTACAAATGGTAATAGCTCATTAGTTACCATTGTGACATCGATGTGACTGGAGTATTCTTTGCCGCCTCTGATAGTATAAAAAGTGGGAGTGGTACCTTCATTTAATATAACTAGGCCTTGTTCAGATATGAAGTCAATTAGAGCTGAGCCTCTGCTGTCTTCATAGTTGCTGCCCCACCATGGACTCTTTGCGTTAAAATCACCTGCAATGAGAATTTTTGTTGTTCCCAAATGATTTATATATCTGGTGATGTGGCGAATATCTTCTTCGATTGGTTTGTCCCCCTGCATGTATACGTTAATAACTCCTATATTCAGGCCTCCAATGTGAGCGATGACGGCGACAATGTTATCAGTAATGAGGGTGCGATTCCGCGTTAGTTGGACCTCAGCACTCGGAATGGCTATTGCGGCTTTGACTGGGCCAGGCCCTTCACTGTTTTGTACTATGGTAGTACTACCAGAAAGTCGTCCTTTATTACCAACGTAGGGCTCTTGTAGAAGCATAAGAGAGATGTTATCTTTTCTTGCATCGGCAAAAGCTTCCTTAGTGGCTGCTAAGCATCGGCCTAAATTAGCTTGTAAGAATTTTAATCTTAAGTCAGTGGTGCTAGTTAAGTTTTGATTGCCTATTTCGTCAACAGTAATTTATTCTCGAACGAGCTATTCTGTCCCAGTTTTGCCACTGCTTGCAACTGGCACTGTATGCGGGATGGGCAGTTTCCATAAGGCCCTTTTTGGTGCAGTTTACGCATTGAGGCGTAGCTGATCGCTTAGGGCATTCTCTAGTGTCGTGATCCCCGGAGCAATAACCACAAGCCATGGTGCCTTCACACACTCTTGCTAGGTGACCAAAACCGAGGCACTTGTAGCACTGAACTATGGGAGAGTGATCTCGAGCGGTTACCATTTGAAAGCCGACCTTGATCCTTTTGTCCACCATGGCTCTCCATAACGATGGTTCTGTTTCGAGGATAACGTTCGTAAGAGTGTTGTTACGTCCCTTTGTGCGTCGTACCACCTTTAGGTTATTATGATCGACAGGGGCATCCCCCAGTATCGCTGCGTTTTGTTTGATGATCGCGGTTTGTAGCTGTGCGTCATTTAGGTCTCTTGCAACTCCTACTAATCTGATTAACGGATGTTTGTTTGGTAGCTGTTTTGTAGACAGCATGTGGTCAGCTTGTTTTAGGACTTCACTGAAACGTCGGCGATCAGCATCGGATTCGCAGCTGATTACGACTTTCTGTCCTTTTATTTTTCTGACTCCAGTGATACCAATGCCTATGTCGACTACGTCGACACTGGACTTAATTTTATCTATTATTTCTTGACTTGTATGGCGTGGGTCGACCGATTCCACTAGTATGTTATATCTTGCTGGGTTGTAGTTGAACGAGGACCTGTTTTCTGTTCCCGGCGACGTTTTGTCCTGTCCCACTAGACTCCACGGGTGATTCTCCATCGCACTTTTGTCCAGGTTCATACCTATTCCGACAGCTTTTCGGATGGGCTCAATAATATCTGAGATTTGTTGCTTGGTTTCCGCTATGGCTAGCTCTGCCCCCAGACCAAGGTGGGGCATTGTTGAGGATTGCAGGTCCTGTACTTCGTCTATACGTTGTTTAGATTCTCGTAATAATACCAGGATCGGCTCCAAGGAACGCTTGAGCTCTTCCTGTAAAACTTCCCTAGTAATGTTGGGTTCACTCTGCAGCTCGTGTGGTAGAAAGCGAGAATCTATTAGCGCTTTAATCTGTGATATATCCTGCTTTAGATCTCCGTACTCGGCTGCATTTTGAGGATGTTCGTTTGACTTTTCTTTCGGAATGATACGAAGACATTCTAGTGCTTTGAGATACTCCTCTTTACAGATTGTTTGCTCTGCTTGTAGTTCTCGCAGCTGGTCGCCAACTATTTGGATTTTGGAGGCAAAGGAAGCCACAAGAGTGTCGCTTCGTGGAGATGAGTGCTCTCTGAGGTCTGGATTCCTTGACATTTTTGTAGACATTTCAGTTAGCTCCTTACTCATAATAGAGATCGTCTTTAGCGGTGTGTCTAGTTCGTAGTTCAACCAACTGCGAATTCCTTCTACGATTAGTAAGGTATTGTTTGCGGTGTCGCGGGCCTCTTTTAACTTAGTGGCGAACGACTCTTGCATATCTGCTATTTTACGTGCGTGAGCTCTTTCGCACCGTACGAGTTCCCTGGCAGCCCTGACTTTTTCTTGTTCCAGGGCTACTCTGTGTCTAGCTCTTGAATCAGAAAGGGAAAGAACAATTTCATATAGTGATTGGAGGCATTCTTGAGCCTCAGATTTGTATTCTTTTTTCATGTTTCCAGCGGTCTCAAGGGCAGTTTTACCGGACTGAAGGAGCTCGTTTGCCCGCTGCGTGGCTAGGTCCATTCTCACCCCTGTTCGCTTACCCGATGGTGGGAGAAAGCTGTCCCTTCCGCTGTTTACACTGTCGATGTCTGACCATTCATCGTCTGTTCTTGGCTCAGAGGGGGGGCTGCCCCAGTCCAGCGGCTCTGGGATTACTTCTCGGGAAGGTAATAATCTGGCAGATGTTTCCGGCGGAACTGGTTCATCTGCTGTTCGATAATCAGTTGTAACAGTGCTACCTTGCGCACTTCGCACCATTGCAGCTCGACGGAGAGCGGTGCCTTCTTGGAGCGAAGAGGAGGTCTTTTTTGACTTAGTCTTTGCAGTGCCTCGGAGAGACGCTGTTCTAGTAGATAGTTCTTTTTCGGACATTTTTTTTTTTTTTTTTATTACTATTATTATTATTTTATTTTATTTATTTATTTATTATCCCTCAATGTTGTACACTTTTAGGCCGCTTCGACCCTAGCGTTCGATTTCAACGGCGGCGATGACTCATCGCGCGTTGCAAGCGATGAGTGCGCGTTCTGAATGCATTTCTTGTTCGTACCGACGCAATATTACATTAAATGTTTTCCTTAGTAAGTCAAAAATTTCTGCACTGATTTGAAAAATTAATCTTATAAATTGAAGAGTGTTACACTGTTCACTGAATTTCACGGAGAACACTATTTTGATTTCGGTTATAACAGCTTAAGCGGTTTAATAAAACGGAGGGTAACGTAAGTAAGACGGACAGGTTACGCAAAAAAAAAACTTTCGTAAGTTTGTATTTTATTCTGTTTTAATGATCTAGAGTTAATATCCTTTTTTTTTTAGTAAAAGCAATGATTTCTCAAAATTAAAAATAAACCTCCAATTAGAACAAACCTTTAAAACTATTTATTTAAGCGGTTGGTGAGTTCCAAAGAGTTAATTAAAACATTTAAATGATTTGCTTTTTTTTTTGTAGGTTCAAAAGAATTTAATCAAAATGTTGATCAATTTGTGAAAAGTTGATTAACGAGGACAAGCCAATTTGAAATGTTAATCGAGTATAAAATATACACAAAATGTTGGTTTTAAATTGAATTTATGAGTTTTATTACTACATCTGTATTGTTATGTACAACACTTTTATATTACTCCTATTATTTAGTAATTGTTACCCAAGTTCATAATTTTTGATGTCCAATACAAAAAACTAATAGATTCGTAATGATGACCTTTAACGTAAAAGTATGAAAAATCTACGCTAAGGACTTTCTTAAGTGACCATTAATCAACGCTAAGGTGGGTAGTATATTTTAAATTTTTCAATTTTAATTTGTCAATGTCGTACCAATCTAAATGAAATATAATTTCTAGTACTATTGTAAATGAAGATAAGAAACAGTTATTAAGAGCGCATTTCGAAGTAGAAACGTGTTGCTTGTAATTAGGTATTAAAATTTACGCGAATATATAAATTTTACGCGAATATATAAAACAATCTTTTACGTTATCGCTAATGGATTTTCAACGATAATGATGCTTTTTTACTTTTCACGAAAGAACGCAGTTTAAAGCTATGATATCAAAATATAAATAGTACTTTACAGTCCTTTTTTGCCTACTTAACTAATGACTTATTAGCAGAAATCAACCCTGCTTGTGGTAATTTAGATGTATACAGTTCAGTTAGTGTCAGTAAAGATGTAATAAAAACAAATTGAAAACAATCTTCAGAGTTAAGACTTGTAAGTTAGTAGAAAAAATAAAACTAAGAGGAAATAAAAGATGGACTAAAAAAGGTCTTTAAGTCGACGGACGTCAAGTAAAAATTGAGTTAAAAGCTGTCCCTGCAGTTGCTTCAAATTGTATTTCCAGGATTTACTTCAAGTAAGTTCAATTCTAAAAATAATTCTCGCCGCGGGTTATCTAAGATTTGTTATTTATATCTATATTTAAAATGTTATAAACTAATTAATTTTAGATTATTGATTCAAGGATGATAAAAATAGAGTAAAAGAGACAGATAATTCTGAGAGCTATCTACTAAATGCATCAGTGTATTCGCTACATCCAAGTGCTACGCCGTAGACTATCGTAGCTGTATATTTCGAGTAAGTAATGCGTTGACTGTATTTAAAGTAAAGAAATTTTTAAACTGTTTCAAAATAGTATTAAAGCTGTAGATTGCAAAGAAATACCACACTACGAGTTATATTTACCGCGTCCGCCTCTCCACTAGTTTCCGCCGCGGGCGAAAGGTTCATTCTAGAGCATGACCATTATCTAACCTTGTATTTCGTTTATTTCCAACGCTTATATTTACCAAGGTTAAGATATAAATAGTACAAAATTAAAGCTACAAGAGGTACGTTTGCAATAATAATGGCAAATTTTGTTCACGTAGTTTTAAAAATTTATTCTTAAATCATAAAATTTGTGAAATGACAGAGAGATAATATTGTGTATCACTTATTAAGAATGCGTGCAGGCCATTTTTAGTCCTTCTTACCTTAAACACAGTACATTTCTCCGAACCATAACCAAAATGTATTGACTACCACCCTCAAAGTCAATAAGTTTTCTGTCTTTGTGTAATTCAGGTTTGATAAATTAACAGATTCTTCTTTAGTAACCAAATAATAACGTTCAATGTGGCTGTTACTATTTAAATTATTTGAGAATATCAATTATTTTTTAGAGTAGTTGAATAATCAAGATTCGCAATTCACCTATTTACTAAATTACCGTAACACATTGGCACAACGCACCCGCGGACAAACCAATTATATGGTTTTTGCGGGGCCATATTTGTGCACCTTTTTAATTTGTGTTTTCTGTAATATTTTCAATAAAATAAAATTAAATTAAAATCTTATTAACCGGAGTTTAGCTAGACTGGTACTATGAAGCATTTGTTAATGCACGTAAACCCGCGTGTATACTGTAAAGTGGCGCTTGTTCAAAAGCTCGTTTCGTTGGCAGCTGAGCTGTTCTAAACTAATAAAGCTAGTTACTATACTTAACGATAAGAGAGTAAATTTTAACGAACTTACGCTCTGTTTAATGCCTATAGAAAGGTTAAGTAAATTAATTTTCCTTTTAAAATAATTCCAAAATTTAAAAATTAAGTATTTAGAACGCGGTTTATTTTTTTGCTAAACGAAGAAGTTTAATTAAGTCAGTTTTAAATCCACCTATAGGAGTAATGTTAGAAAATGGCATAAATCAGAATACAAAACTTTACAAGTAATTTCATTATAGAAATTCTTGTACATTCATAACACATTCAGTAAAGTTATGATAACATTAAATGCAGTTATAGCCGGTTTCCCAGCTACATTTAACCATTATTTAGTGTTTTTCGTTTGATAACTTCATGAAATGCGTGTCTAAACTTGAGTTTTTAAGTAATGAATTACTAGGGAACGATAAAATAATACGAAACTTCGGAAACCCAGCATTAAACATGTTTGAAAAACAAATATGTATTGCTTTGTTAGCTTGCAACTTCCGTATTCGTTGTTAAAAGCTAAGTTACATTTCCTTACATTGAATGCATTAGCAACGAACCGTGACATCACTTGCTTCAATGAAATATGTATGGCGTTATATCCCAGTCGCTGTTCAGCTAAAGTTTTCAGATTACCTCACGGACGAGCTTTCAGATATGTAGATCTATCCCACGTTTTGCCTGCAAGAATTTATTTAACACTAGCTTTCGTCCGCGACTCTGTACGCGTGGAATTAAAAAAAGAAAAATAGTAGCCTATGTGTTCTTCCGGACTATATTCTACATCTATGCCAAATTTCATCGAGATCCGTTCAGCGGTTTAGGCTTCAAACTCTAAGAAACATCCATCCATCCATCCAAACTTTCGCATTTATAATATTAGTAAGATAGCTTAGTTCTTTATGTTATTCATAAAGACGATATGCAAACATCTAAGTTGAAAGGAAGGTAGAAGAATTTTCTAAAACATGTGAAGTTAATATGTAAATATCTGCTTTAAATGACTAACGTAGTAAAGACTATTTAAGTTGAACAATTTTACTTAAAGGATATCTAGATTTTAAACTACACTGCAGTCGTATGTGTAGGGAGAGAGAATTTAAAAAAATGGATTCTAAATATATCAATAAAACTTCCAATACTTAAACGGAATGGTTAAAGGTTAAGTCGCCAAAATCCATTTTTCACACAACTTCACTCGGTCAGAAGTAACAGATGTTGACCCCATTGCCATTTCGGCTAGCGGAATTATCAAATAACCGATTGAAATTAAGCACAATAAAAATATTGTTTCCGTTCTCTGTAACATTAAAAAAAATCAAAAATAAACATTGATTACATTTTTATTTTCGACTAATGGATCTGTTTAAATTTTTACGTTAACACCCAAAATTTTCACATGCAAGAACTTTCTCGTTATTTTTTAACTAAAATAAACCACACAGTAAACCAAGGACAGTAAGTTACATATGGTAGGATTTTGTACCACTTGTGTTAACTAATCTTCTTGAAGCCGTGCCAAATGGAAATTTGGCACAGAGAATTAAAAAATACTGGATATCCTATCTCTAGACCCTATTGTACAACTTTAAAGCGCCAACGGTCTATTGATTTAAACCTTCGACATCATTTTAAAGGTTCCGTCTGTCAGTTTGATTTGTTAGACGTTTCATTTAATGAACAGGATAGTCTAAAAGCAAATGGAATTAGAAAATGCAGGTTTCAAATTGCCTTACTCCTGTAAATGTTTTATTATTACGTAACCATATATACATATGTGGGATGTGTGAGTGCGTGTTTCCGAACGAAGATGGGTGAGTGATTGATTTGACTGACGTATGATAGAATGAAGTGAATGTAGGAAGAGATAGATGAAAAAGACGCGAAGTGATAGCCGTACATTTTCAAAAAGGAATGAATTAAGTAAAAAATGATGTCTTGTAAAACTAGGGTAAAGGGTGAGGAATCAAAGTGATTAAATAAGAAGACTGTTTAATTATCGTCCCAATCCTACATACAAATGAAAATTTAGATAAATTTCTATCAAATAAATTTACTTATCCTTATATCTGATTAGATTTTTTTTGCAAAACCAATTTGTGTTTTCATATACATTAATAATTATTTTTTTTTACTGTACAACTTACCCAATTTCAATCAAGAGTCTACAAGCGCAATCATCGTTTTAATTTTAATATACTTCGTAATTTGGCATGAGCTTTTATGTGTGACATTATAATACTTTCATACTCTTAATTCCATTAGCCGCGGTCGAGATTTGGGTTAATGCGGATTGATTTAATTAAAAACAAACGAATATTGTTTATAGGATGACCGATTGTTGAATAACGTAAGGTGAACGTTTGTTTCTTATATGGGAATTCTAACTTTACATTTTGGTATTTTTTTTCCAAGAAATATTTCACAAAAGGAATGGTTAACGTCACATTAAATTTATGTAACATTTTGACGAAGCCTCCACTCGTCTCTATTACACGTTCTTGCTTATACAAACTACATCGTCGCTTTCGAGTAACACTAATTATTTCTCTCGCATATTACTTAGTACAAAAAATGAGAACATAATTTAATATTACTCAATTCAAAATATGTGTCAGAATTAAAATGCTGCATTTAAAGCCATCGAAAAAAAAAATTCATTCAGTCCCTTATCGGGCGTAAAATATACAGAAAAATCTCACACTTTGTAAAGGACATTACAAATACTTTCTCGCCAATTTTCATGCTAGATCCCAATTGCTGTGAAAATTTGCTGTGAAATAGCATTACGGCATTGTTTATTGTACTTGTTTTCTATTCTACTTTCGTGTGAAACCAACATAATGGTGACTTAATCGATCAGTAACACGTTCATTATGATTCACTCTCCTTGTGACAGTCGCCATGTGCGGCCATTTGTCACAAATGTTACCCGACACTGTCTACATGGGATATCGAAGTCTGTACGGAATGGTCAAATTGAATATTTATTGCCTCATTTAAAACCTATGACACGTAATCTGATGTCATTTGTTTTCACTATGAATTTGGATTCTTTAAACACGATATTGCTATCTCAATTCTCTTAAGTAAAAAGACAAGGACGATATATGTTTGTGTTTCGAAATAAAGGTCATGTTTAAGATTGCTGTTTAAAATCCAGTGGCCCAGATCTATTAGTATGTACTAATCGCAGATTGTACATTCTATTGTACTTTCTTTAACATTTTCATTTCGATATATTTCATCGAAATTGAAATACATATTCTAAACTTCCGGATAATATTGGTATCTTAAATTTTTACTGACACAGAAACACTTTTCATTGGCATGTAACCAAAATATCTTCAAACTAGTTCAATGAAGCTATTTTGTTTACAAAGCAAAGAAATATCAGCATCGTTATCTTTTCATGTAATATTTTTGTTCAACATATACGAATATTTTAGCACTAGCGGTTAGTCGTGACTTCGTCCGCGTGGAATAAAAAATATCTTGTTAAGTAGCTTTGTAAAGAAATAATTTTTAAAATCATCCTAGTAGTTTTTAAATGAATCCAAAACATATGATATATATTTACCCACTAGTGGCCCGCATAAAAAGTTTGCTTGTTTAATTGTAATTAAATTTTAGTATCAGTATTCAGTTTATTGAATAAAATGTCTAAATTTAGTAACCGTAATTGCAATGACTGTATTTACCTACTTATATATACTTTTTATTTTTTTTTTAATTCATGCTGACGTAGTCGCGAGCAATAGCTAGTAATTACTTAAGGAATAGATCACTCAAGAACCGCAATCATCAATAGTTTGCTACAAAATACCTAAAACAAAAACAAAAAAACGTTTTATGGGACCATGTGATACAAAATTTAATGTAAAACCAAATTAACACGTAATTAAAAAAAAACTGTTGAACATGTTAGATAATCAGATTTATTTATATCCTCAAAGGCCGGCACCGCATCTGGTGTTGCGGATGTCCATGGGTGTCGTTGACCACCTCGGTGTTCTCGATGCTCATTTGCCCCCCTTTTTTTGTAAAAAAATCAGATAGTGTTCCTAAAAAAGATTTTATTTTTTTCTTTAAATCCAAGTGATAGAGAACAGTGGACACTAGTTTGGATAAATTGGAGAAAGCCAAATACCGCTACAATTACTCCCTTACATTTATCTAAGAACGTCGGTGGCTCAGTGGTTTATGCACTTGAC
>DVQG01000827.1:0-12729 GCA_018231605.1 Papilio ambrax
ATATCAAAAATTCTTTCACCACTAAAAATCTACGTTATCAGTGAGTAACATAAGCTAATATACTTTTTATTACTTTTTTAATTTCACGCGGGCAAAGTTTGAAGCAACAGCTAGTTATTTCATAATTCGCATGAGATTATAAAATGTATAGTTAATACTTGCCCTTATCCCGCATGGAAACAAAACGAATGCCCTTGGGTCGTAAAGCTAACATCGTGCATAGACGCAATGTAAACGTTGTGTAGCCCGCGGCAAGTGAAATAAAATTATTAAATTAGCAAATACACGTTGTTATACAGAAAAGTTAAAGTCAAAGTAATAATTAATTAACCTGCAAAAAACGTAATAGTACAAACCAAAACACAGACATTTTTAACAGACGAATTCAAACTGCGGTTAAGTTATAGTCTTTCAGCCATTAGATTCACTGAACAAACAACAAGAGAGTTTTAATAAACGCTGGCGTGCGTTTAAAACATTAAAGAGGCCTCAGAAATTACTCAACCCGCATAAAATGATGAGAATACGTCTCTTTTGATCTAACAACGAACCAACTTCATTAAAATCAACTCCACTCTCAACTTACATCTAAGAGTATTTACACTTCTTAATAATTTAACTTTCATTAAAAGATAAGAAAAAACTTCAAGCATAATTTTAATTAAACACTATCCAAGCTCAACCCGTCCGATGTAGGCATAATTATGTCAATATTGGCTGAGCCAGCATCTGAAGCGGCTGTACGATTATGCCAGCTCGTTTCTTAAAGTCTAAGAGCAGGGCTATGGGATTTACAGTCTTTCCCAAGACAAAAATCCCCCTTTACCTAACAAAGATTTAAAAAAAATGTAGAGAATTTATGAACCAGATAGTAACCGCGTTACTAGGCCCCAAATTACAGAGCGTTGTTTAACAAATTTTACGTACTTTTTTGTTACCAAAAAAGTTTCGAATGCAAAAAAGTTTTGTTTGTTGTTTGTTAGTCATATCAAATTTGCTATGAAGCGAACTACATTTTAAAAAGATAGAGTGCTCATTCTAATAAGCCCGGTTAAATGTTATAGTGTATTATTAAACGAAACAATTTTGTGCTGCAAATTCCACGTTTCTTACTGTAATTTATACTAATTTATTCAAAACTGAACCAAGCTTGTTAGTTCTAACACTCATGTAAGAAGATACTAATTGGTGTTAAGAAGTAGAAGTACTAGGCAAATTTTTAATCATAATAAAAGTTATGCCGTAAATATTAGTACGGATAACGTAATTACTGTAGGCAAGATACCGTAGTGTTTGAGTAAAAATTAATCTCGTACGGCTGTTCAATCGCTACAGGCGAGTTAGCAAACATCACATGAATATTAAATTATTACCTAACGTTAGCATCTGTTTACTAAGATAACTATCCAGTTTGTACTTGATATTCGTTATAAACATAATTTATAAAGAAAAGGAAGTTTTAAATGTTATTTATTCAACGATCTCTTTTGTTTATGCACTAATTTTGAAAATAGGTTCATTAGAAAGTGCCTGTTACTTTTTTCTTTTAATTTATCCAAATTATTTAATAAAAAAACGAGTGTATGTTATGTTTTTTACTAGATTTTATATTTATTGTTTTTAACATAGACTTAGTTTTAACTTTAAATTTGTAATAAAGATTGCACCCCAAAGTTCCTGACCCAAACATGTTAGGGGGAAAGGAGAGGGTGTCATAGAGCTTCCCATAAAAAATAACTAAGTTATCATTGTTAATAGTGTTATCATTATAGGTAATAAGCTAAAAGAAGCTTTTCAGCGGATTGATAAAGGGCATTTTCTACCATTCCTTGTATCATACATGTTATCTTGAAGCTTGGGCTTATAATACATGTTGGGAGTTGGATCTACTAACACACAATCAGTCTGTATCCTTAACCACTAGGTTACACGTTAACTTTCATGTTTTTATTTGCAGCTAATACTTGGCCGTTCTTTGCCACAAGGGCTTATTATAGATTTGCCCGATGATGGCTTGTTCTTGGAACCAGAGACATGCTACCTTCTTACCATGGTGTGGACACCATTGCAGCCGACTGCCCTCAGAGAAACTATTCGTTTTACTAATGAGAACAGGGGCAGGTTTGATGTCCTTGTTGTACTAAAGTCTGTTATGGTGAGTTCTTCTAATGATTCTGTTTTGTTTTTAAAAATCTATATTATGGATTATTTAATGGAGTAAATATATCACCCCTTTTTTTAGTTTGTTCAATTTTATATAAATCAAATAAATGTGACTTATGCATAATTTAATGTATTGGCTGGAAATGGAAATTATTTTTGCATTTATTTGTTTGATTAAATGATTTATGTAATCAAGACATACATCATATTTGTTAACATACATTTTTAAGATAAATTTTATTAATCTTTTCAGAACATTAAAGGAAAAGTTTCTACAAAAACATTGAAGATATCGCCAGGTAAGATTAAAAAGAAAGTGTTAAAAAAGTCACCAGCATGTGTAACTAAGAAGAGAGTGGAAGCTATTTACAAAACGCAAAGAAAAGTGGACACCACAGTTAATGTGGTACAATCAATTCAACATCGGACTTATGATATATGTGACAAGGAGAATATTTCAAATGACGAGAACTGTAATGATCGCTACGTAAGCAGGTGCCCAATAGAGTTTTCTCCAGACAGTGATTTAAAATTTGACATATCAGAAATATTCGCTAACGTGCGAAAGACTCGTAAAGACAACCTACCAAACAATAAACCTTACGACACTGGATATGGCAACGAATTTAACTCCCCAATGCAAAGAAATATTTTGAAACCATCAAACAAACAAGATCTGAAAACATTTGCTGCAGATATTTTCGATAACTTTACCTTTACGCCCTTGAAGACATTGCAATCCAAAAATGTAACATTAGATAAAGGTCCGAAAATAGTACTCAGTGTAAATTCTGATAGTGAATTCAATGACAGTCTTGATATTAAATACCCTGACAAAGAAAATGACACTAGATCAATAATATGTATGACTTCATCCCAGCCACCGAATAAGTGGTTAACTGTAGACCAATCAGCTCATGAGAATGAAGAAATGGAATCGCCGACAAAGAGTAAGAAAATACCAAATACATCATCCCCCAAGGAAATAACCAGTCTAAATTTTTCTATTAACACCGAAATCTCACGCATCAGCGACTTGTCCTTTTTCCCTCAGAGGTTTTCAACCGAAAGAAAAGTATTACCTAAAATTAATAACGAGACCCAAGAACTAATAAATGATACAAATCTAAACATGAAGCTTAATTCTGATACATATACAAAGGAGTCTCCAAATACTTTCTTAGAGTACCCCCAAACGAATTCCGAACTGAGACATGAACCTTTCAGTATTAGAGACCCAAAATTATGCAGACAAGCTTTGTTTAAGGACAATCAGTGTAGAGAAAGTTTTGATAGGAGATACGGAAACTTTTTTGAACAAAATAGATACAGTGATTTGAGATTAGACAGATCTCCACCTAGATCTATTACTCCGCCTCTACAATCGATACCAGAAGAGAGTGGTATAGCTTTCCACTCGCAGTCATTTAATAAAACAGATAACCAGATGGCGACATTTACCATTAACCGTACATTCGACAAAAATGTTGATAAAAGCGGTGTATCAGGGCTTGCAAAGCAAACGTGGTCCAAGAAATCTATCAATTGTGAACCAGAGCTATGGAAAGTTCCTATTGCAGTTGTCAAAAAAGCTGTGAAAAGTAAAAATAAAATTGATATCGACGAAAGCCGAACATCAAGTAAAGTATCAAATACACGATCGGAGGCGAATAAAAGTATAAATCAAAATATTTCTTTAAATCAGGTGGGAAACGTGTATTCTCAATCGTTTACTGTCGATCCATTTTCGTCCTCAACTTACTTCTACGACGTGGAGGCTGTAGAAAAGATCGAACAAGAGTTTAAAAGATGGCTTAACTATATTTTGACACCTCCGGCCGATCTCGATAGTAATGTTGAGCAAAAGATAGATTTCGGCAAAGCATGGATTGAAAATAGAAATAAAGAAATCCCTGTTGCTCCTACAAAAGAGCAAGTCAGCAGCACGTATCACAACAGTCACAGGTTGATGAGTCTGCGACGATCTGCGAGAGCTTTATTGATGAGCCCAGAAATATCGCAAGTGTTCGTGAAACTAAATTTACAGATCGATAAAAAATTAATTGCAATAAGAAACGATCGCAATCTCCACTTAGATGTAGGATTACAAAAGATCATAATGGAATTGATATTATCGTACAATCCGTTGTGGCTTCGTGTCGGTCTGGAAGCTATTTACGGATTCGTCATACAGATGAAATCAAATAATGACATTGAAGGCCTTACTACCTTTATTATTCAGAGAATGTTCAAAAATCCACTTCTTAAAAATAAACATTCAAAATCGAGCGCTCCAAATATGCTTTTGCCTGCTTACATGGAAGCTATTAAAAAGTTTACTCTAAAAAAATTCTTCATGTTGGTATTCTTCCTGGATCAAGCGAAGCAGAAAAGATTGATACCTCACGATCCTTGCCTATTTCGTAGAAACGCCATATGCAAAGATAGTCGAGAAATTTTAATCCGTTTCACGAGGGAGCTGATTGCTGGTATTGGCGATATCACCAAACATTTACGGCCTCTCGGTTACGTTGTGTGCCATAAACAATCTTACTTAGATGAGTATAAATACGCTGTTCACAATATCGCTGTCGACATCAGAGACGGAGTGAGATTGACCAAAGTCATGGAAGTAATTCTGATAAAGAACGGCTTGTTAAGTCAGTTGCGAACTCCGCCAATATCACGCTTGCAAAAAATACATAACGTCCAAGTAGCTCTGAATGCATTGAAAGAGGCTAATTTTGTTATTGTTGGAGATATAAAGGCTACGGATATTGCCGATGGGCACAGAGAAAAGACACTATCGTTACTCTGGCAGTTGATACACGTGTTCCGTGCTCCGCTGTTTATGAAGGCGGCCAATGTTATACAGATATGGTGGAAAAAGAAATACGCTGTTGTGCTGGAACGAAAGAAAAAAGAGCAAGCGGTGCGAGATAAGTTAAATAACGCGGCGAGTGTTATTCAAGTTTGGTGGCGTAGAATCCAATACAACCGCATGGTGGAGCTGAAAATGCAACAACTAACTTACGCAACCATCATCATACAGAAGTATTTCCGAAGATGGTTATGTCGTAGTCGATACCAGGACATGAAAAGGAATGTACAAATAATAGAAGAATGGTATTACGGTATTCAAAAGATAAGACAAGCGAGGGAAATTCTAAAAGTCTTGCAATTAAGACAAGCCGAAAAAAGATATCAAGCAGCGAGAAAAATTCAAGCGTATGTGAAAGGTTGGATATGCAGAAGGCGTTACCAAAAGACAGTGCAAAAAATAATTCTTGTACAAAGCACGATTCGTTGTTTTATTGAAAGAAAACAATTGATGCGCTTGAAGAAATCTGTTTCCTATATTCAAGAGAAGTATAAAGGCAAGTTACAGATGAGGGAACAGATGCGTATATTAGCTTTAAAAATCAAAAGTATTATCATCATTCAAAATTATTATAGAATGGCCAAACAAAGGAGACAATTTTTAGCTTACAAAACATCTGTGGCTACAATTGAAAATCATTACATTGCATTACTGAAAATGAGAGAAACAAGACACAACTATTTGCACTTAAAAAAAACAACTGTAAAAGTCCAAGCTGTATTCAGAATGAAAAAATGTCATTCACAATACATTCGAAGTAAAACTTTGATTGTCAATTTACAAAGAAGGGTAAAAGGTAGACAACAAATGTTGAAGGATAGAGAATCCTATTTGAAGATAAAAACAGCTGTAAGCAAGATTCAAAAGCACACTCGAGCATATTTAACAATGAAGAAAGAAAGGTCAGCATACGTCTTACAACGTACCTCTGCTATTAAAATTCAACGATACTTCCGTTCATATTTAATTGCTAAAGAAATGAGAACAAAGTATTTACACTTACGAAATTCGGTAATTAAAATACAGACTTGGTACAGAAGTGTTATGAAAATGCATCAAGAAAAAAAAGAATATGAACAGATTAGAAATACAACTATAACTTTACAGAGACGTTATCGAGCTCTTGTAATGATGAGAGAGTGTAAAAACGATTTTGTAAAATTACAAAAAGCTACCATAGTTTTACAAACACGATACAGAGCCAAATTGCAAATGTGTGAGGAACAATCAAAGTATCTCAAAATTAGGACATCTTGTATTATTATTCAAAAACATATTCGAGCATACTTAGCAATGAAGAAAGAACGAGCGGCGTACGTCCTCCAACGGAATTCAGCTGTGAAAATACAACAATATTTCCGGCTCTATAAACTCGCAAAAACAGAGAGATTAAATTATATGAAGATACGAAATTCTGTTATTAAAATACAGACGTGGTACAGAAGTGTCCTGTTATTGCGTCGCTGCAAAAATCAATTTACACAAATAAGAAATGCAGCTCTAATTTTCCAGAGAGCTTATCGAGCTCTTACTATGATGAGAGTTTGTAAAAACGACTTCATAAAATTGCGAAACGCAACAATTGCTGTACAAACACAATATAGATCTAAGAAAATAAGAGAAAAGTATATAAATTTACGAATTTCAGCTATCAAAATACAAACTTGGTACAGAAGTATTATAAGTATGCGTAGATCTAAAAAAGAATTTGAACAGCTTAAGAATGCAACTATAATATTACAGAGACGTTACAGAGCTCTTATGATAATGAGAAATTGTAAAAACGACTATGTAAAATTGAAACACGCAACAATTGTTTTACAAAAAAGATACAGAGCTAAGAGGCAAATGCGTCAAGAGCGGTCTGAGTATCTTAGAATTAAAACATCTTGTACTATCATTCAAACACACATACGTCGGTATTTAGCAATGAAGAAAGAGCGAGCGGTTTATATCTTGCAAAGAAATTCTGCTGTTAAAATTCAACAATATTTCCGTTCGTACCAAATTACAAAGACTGTACGAACAAAATATTTGCTTATACAAAATTCTGTTATTAAAATACAATCCTGGTATAGAAGTATTATGCAAATGCAAGAACAAAGAAAGGGATTTGAACAACTAAGAAATGCAGCTATAACCTTGCAAAGACGTTATCGAGCTCGATTGTTAATGAGAACTTGTAAAAATGACTATAACAAATTACAAAAGGCTACAACTGTTATACAAACCTACTACAAAGCTAAAATACTAATGCGAACAGAAAGATCAGAGTATACAAAAACGAAGACATCTTGTATTATACTTCAAAAACATATTCGGGCGTATTTGGTTATGAAAAAGGAACGAACGAATTACTTATTACAACGAAGTTCTGCTGTAAAAATTCAAAAATATTTCCGTTTTTACCAAATTGCGAAGGAAGAAAGAATAAAATATTTACATTTACGAAATTGTGTTATTAAAATACAGACATGGTATAGAAGTATTTTGGAAATGCATCGCCAAAGAGAGAATTACAATAAACTCAGGAATTCAACTATAATTGTACAAAAACGTTATCGAGCACTTATGTTGATGAAAGTTTGTAAAAATGAATACAGCAAGTTGCAAAAAGCAACGACTATTATACAAACACGATACCGAGCCATCTATGAAATGCGTGAGCATCGAACCAAATATCTTAAACTAAGGATGTCTTGTGTGATAATTCAAACTGCTTTTAGGGCATACATAAAAGGTAAACAAGAAAGACAGATATATTTAAAACAAAGACAATCTGCTGTAAACATCCAAAATTGGTACCGGTCTTGCAAGAAAAGTAGAGAAATTGTGCAGCAATGCTATACTAAATATTTAGATTACAGAAAGAAAATAAAAATAGTTCAATCGGTCATACGCATGTACATCCAGCGTAAACGATATTTAGAAATAAAACGAGCTACTGTTACCATACAAAGACATTATAGATTGTATAAACTAACGACGACACAAAGACTACAATACTTACAAATCAGAAAAAATATTATAACAATCCAAGCTCATGCGAGACGTTATATTCAAAGAAAACGTTTTATGACACTTCGATCGGCTATTTTATTCATACAAGTCCAATATAGATACAAGAAGCAAAGGGAAGTCCTTAAACAACGAAAGATTGCTGCAGCCATGTGCTTGCAAAAAAATATAAGATGTTACCTTGAGAAAAAACGTTACAATAATTTTATTAAATACGTAAAATTAGTTCAAGAACTATGGAAAGGAAAGCAATTAACGAGATCGATCCGTTCAGAGTTTTTAAAGAAACGACAATCAGCGATAAAATTACAGGCTGTGATAAGAGGATTTTTAGCAAGAAAGTGGTTCGTAGCTCAAAAGGAAATGTTGATTAAAATGAAAGAGGAACAAAGGCGAAACTGGGCTGCTTCCAAAATTCAGGTATGTTTTACACTTTAATTGAACTTATGATATCATTCAATGTAACGTTTTTAGTTATATTAAAATTCGGATTTTTTAATTGTTGTAGGCTCTTTTCCGCGGCCATCGTGTCCGCATGACCAACAAGGACTCTCAGGTGGAAGAGCTTCGCAACAGATGGCGCGGCGGTGCTCTGCAGTCGACGCAGGAGTCGCTCAAAGAACGTAATGACGACGCCATGGAGCAACTCAGAAATATGTCTGACATAGAATCTATTATTCGCACTTTTAGGTCACTGGGTATGTTTACTTTAAAACCTTGAAATATTATATTTATCATATGTATGTAAAACGCTATTGATTGTAACTAAACTTTTTCTTTGGTTCTCAATTAAACATTTACAAACTATTTGCAATCTTTTAAAAACCACTTGAAACAAAGAGTTAACTCAGTTATATTTAACTCTTAGTTTCAAATAGTATTTTTTGTATCTTGCAAATTTTCTATATGTAATTTACGAAATTATTTTTTCAGAATTGTTAACAGAAGTATATCCAATGATGTACCACAATAATGCATCTTCAGTAGTGGGTTATGTTTACGTGTACATGAATTTTATGAATCGATCCATCTCCAGTATCGAAGTATTGAAATATGCCACAGCTGTGCTGGTCAATTTGGCCAGATATAAGGTCACTGGACCGAAAATATACAAAGTAAGATAATTATTATAGCCTTTGCAAAGTAATAGACCAATTTTGCCAATTGTAATTTACTTGTGTTAATTATTTGTATTCTTACAGAGAGATCGTATACCACCAATTTTGAAATTTATGCTGCGATTCAGGAGTAGTGAAACAAAGCTGTTTTGTATATTTTCAACTTACTTATGGATATTCTCAAAATACGAAGCCATAAAACAGGTATTTAACTATTATTTTAGCTTTCTTTAAAAAAAAACTTAAGAATCGATTCATTTTATAATGTAATTGTTACAGGATCTAACGGAATTTCTCCACATTCCCGAAAATCATAAAACATTGATGACAATAAAGAGTAATGTTGACAGAATGAAAAGAATGACAAACAATTCAAAACATCGATTCCATACACCTCAGCCATTCAAAACTATGCCGCGAATGTTTAATCACCATGGAGACAATTTGAACCATAGTGTAGCTAATACAAATATCATTGGCAAGGCAAAGATCGTACTACCCGCTCTAGAACCTTACTACGGTATCACAAGATTGGAAGCACCACAATACTTTGAAGACTCCCAACAAGCTATTGATTGCTTGATAAAGACTTACAATTTATAACATTTTAATTTTATGTAATTGTTGTTGTAAGACTAATATAAATGTTAGGTCTAATATATTTCATTAATTAATATGTAGATAAGTTTGTTTGCATTATGTAAAACATTTATTAAATTCATGTTGACATACAATAAATATCTTTAAATAAACTTTTTCACATTCATTTTTACCAAATGTATGTCCTATCATCTTTTAATTTATGGGAGTTAGCAATCTTTGCAAGAATGCAGCCTGGTAAATAACTTAACGATCCTGCTAACCGAAACCGTTAAAATTCCGTTTCTGACATCTTGAAAGTATTTGCCTTTTTATAAAAACTACATTCGTTCGACCGAAGTTAAGTTTACAAACATTTTACTTTTAACAGAAAATAACTCAAAACACAATATTTGCAAATAACGTTTATTGTAAAATGAAACGTAGCATTTTTTATCTACAAAATTATGTCAATGTCGAATCATGAATGACAAATGTCAAGAATATGAACAAATATCATATGACGAATATTGAGTATTCAATATTAAAACTACTTTTTTAAATAAGGCTTCTAGCAAAATTGAATACCATCAAACCTAAATGGATGAACTTGTTAATTACTTGTTGTTAATATTGGTGATACTGCCAGTCCTCTTGTTTATTAATTTATGGGCCGGAATAGGATGGGAGTTATTTGTAAATAACTAAGGATTTTCATGTTTACGCTGGCGCAATATGAAGAACAAGTGTTGTTAACGCACATCCTTAGAAGTAAATGATTAACCTTAAAATGGCATTACACATTTGCTTAAGAAATAACTGGCAACATATTAATTAAGAATGTGCCTAGATTTTAAGGAGAAACCAAGAAGTTTCCGTCATTTGTCGCTCATAACAGCAGTATGTTCATATAGACTTAAGAAACAGAAAAATCCTGTTTTAGAAGAAAATATAAATTGAATTCGAAATTAGGTACAACTATGTGAATCAGTTAGTTACTCTTTGTAATTATTGTTGAAAAATTTTTTATGTTTGGCAAATATTTTGACTAAAGTAGTTATTAGTTCATTATTTAAGTTTTGGAAGTAAAAATTGCCTTCAAAAAAACTATATGTTATACATATTTGTGATGTACAAATCTTGTTATTAACTGAATAAAAACTATGACTTAATTTTACAATAAAACAATATCTTTATAAAAAAGATAAAATTGTGAAGGTTTTATTTATATAACAAGTCCTCTATTTGGCATAAATAACATTATTAACTTAACATAAAATTTGTCATAATTTAAATCTCACTAGATAACAGTAACTCTTCCATTCCCATATGTCCCCTGTGTCGCCACACTCTATATCGGGCAATGTCCTTGCGGGTTACCATCCCAACAACCTGGAATATTAAAATTAGGTTATCGTTGTTACACATATCCTCAGAGATCTTTCAATTATTCTTTAAAAAAACATACTTCATTAACATCATTGACTATCGGTAGATGTCTCAGTCCTAAAGCTCGGAATAATTTGAACAATCTGGGTAATGAGGCGCGATGCGGCAATGTGTATGGAGAGGGGTTCATAAAAGGCCTCAAATCTATTGAGCATGATTTCTCCCATTCTTCTATTTCTAGCTGTAAAAAGAAATAACCAAAATAAAATAAAGCACAAACATTTGATTAAGTATACAATTCAATTCAACTCTATGTTTATTAAAAGTATAAAATTAATAAAAAATCAAGAAAAATATCAACAAATTACCTCATCAATAGATGGATAACGTGGATATACCTTCCGGAACATGTTCATATCTACATTTAGGTTAGACCATGTTGTGTTAGCATTCTCATTGTATATCTTATTTTGTAGCAGCACTATCAGCTGCGATCTGAGTATCAATCCTCTGAGACGTTTGTATGTTGTCACCTCAGCCTATATGAACATTACAATTAAAAAAGATACATAAAATAACTATTTTCGAGCATCAGCATGAACTTTTTTTTAATTTATATTTTATAGATAAACAAACAGTATCTTTATCATGTAAGATACATAGAGTAGAAAAAAGGTGAACAAGGAAAGGAATTTATCGGAAGACACAAGTAAAACAAAATTTTTGACTCCCTTTTTGCGATTTGCATATACTAGTTAGTAAAATCTTTGTGGAAAAATGTTAAATTATGTATTCAGTGACACTTAATTGACATGTGTCTTTGAGGATCTATTAATAGATAGATATAGTGGATTATGTGAAAAATGACTTAAGTGAAATGTCAACTATGCTTCCTCTTGTATTGAATCTCTTTGATTCTAGTATAGTAATAGTTACGTGGTCTGACAGCGGTGGATCAACAACAGGGAAGCCATTGTAGGACACAAGACGCAGTAACTCCAGCACATGTCCGACGCTCTCGACAGTGCGCAGCGTGAACACGGGGTGAGACATCACTTCGGACGCGTACACGGTGTGCGTCAGCGGCGGCGGCTCCCAGCCCAGCAGCGGCACACCAGACAACTGGATGTGGATGTCATAGATACCCTACACAAATATTAAACAACACAATTATCTTACTAATATTATAAACGTCAAAGATTAGAATGGAAAAGGTTAGAAGGTATCTCCGAAATGGCTCAACGAATCTCAAGTAAATTTGGTACAGATGAAGAACATAGTTTGAAATAACACATTGGCTACTTTTGTTGACTTTTTTTAAATACCGCGCGGCCATTTAACGGGCTCAAGCTAGTATAATACAAACAGGAGAGGAAAGATGCTGAGGCACCTGTCACAACAATTTTATCACCGTTATAATAGAAGCGAAAAAAAAAGGGAATACCAAGAACACTACATATGGAACAGATAGAAGGATAAACACAGTTTCATATCAGATTAAGAGATCAGATCATCAGAATAGAGGGTAAAGACGTATTTATCTTCTTATATATCTTTATTTTACATGCTTCCGTTACTCGT